>PVIU01025332.1:0-23911 GCA_004026605.1 Ondatra zibethicus
ACCCAATCCAATATCCTAAACCTCTTATAAATTTATAAATCAATTATAAATCTTACAATAAACTTTGAAGCTATTGAAATGAATAAAATAAAATAAAATAAAATTCCTAATAATTTAAAAGAATGTTTTTACCATCAGTAAAATGGCTGGAGAGATAATGGCTATGCAGTTAATGGGGCACACTCCTCTTCCTGGGGACCCAAGTTTGGTTCCCAGCACCCATGTCACATGGCTCCCAAAAACCTGTAACTCCAGATTCAGAGAGATCTATCACTTCTGGCATCTAGGGACACTGCATCATATGAGCATAACACACAAACAGACACACAAACATACACACACAATTTTTCTTTAAAAAATGTCAGTGAGTTTCAAAAACATACAGGTAAACAATTAAAAATCAGGAAAACAATACACAATATGAAAGGGAAATACTGAAAAAGAATGAATGAGAATTTTTCAAAAATATCAATAAACCAGATTTTTTAAAAATTTAATTGAAAGCCTTAATAGATAGATCAAGCAAAAGAAAGAACCCTGGAACTTGAAGAGAGGTCTTAAAATATCACATACAGACCGGAAAGAGTAAGTGTGAAGCAGCATGGGAGTTCTGAGCACCATCAGGAGGCAGATGTCTGTGTCACTGGCTTTCCTAACATGGAAGAGAATAATGGGAAAGGGCATAGAAAAACTACTCAAGGAGGGACAAGAAAACAAAAACAAAACAAACTTCCTGATAGTGGAGAAAACATGGACACCCAGATCCAATAACCCTACAGAACCCAAACATAAAAGATGACCAACAGAAACAATATAACAAAACAAAACAAAAAATGGATCCTTACCACACATCAGACAAAGAAAAGAAAAAATCTTAACGTTTGCAAGAGAAAAATATCAAGTCACTTTTAAGGGCAAGCCCATTAAACTAACAACAAATTTCTTCCCAGAAATCTGCAAAGGGTGTGGACTGACGTATTCCAAGTGCTGAAGTGTCAGCCAAGACTATCATACCAAGGAAGGCTGTCTGTCAGAAAGAAAAGTAAAGATTGTTAAAAACAAGAAAAATCTAATGGAGCTTGTGATCATTAGACAAGATCTATTTGTGGGTATTCACCACATATGCGGCAGGTAGACCTGCACACAGACACATGTTCACACAAAGACCAGCACATATACACAAATAATAATATTAAAAATTTTTTTAAAGTAAATTTAACAAATTAGAAATGTACAGGCACGCCGGGCGGTGGTGGTGCACGCCTTTAACCCCTGCACTCGGGAGGCAGAGGCAGGCGGATCTCTGTGAGTTCGAGGCCAGCCTGGTCTACAAGAGCTAGTTCCAGGACAGGCTCCAAAGCCACAGAGAAACCCTGTCTCGAAAAACCAAAAAGAAAAAAAAAGAAATGTACAGGCACCAGTATTAGAGCACCTGAATTTATAAAACATTACACCTACTACAAGAGATTTATAAAACATTACACCTAAAACAACAGGGCTTAATACCAGATTCTTCCCAATAAATAGAATATCTAACAATAAAGAAATAAACACCAGAGTTAATCTATATAGTAGATAAATGGGCTTAGCAGATACTTACATATCAGCCTATACACTATTTAAAAACACACTTTTTTTTCCTATTAGTGCTTTGTATTCTTCCTAGAAGAGACTATATATTAAGGTAGAAAATTAGTCTTAACAGGTGAAAAACAATTATTTCCTGTATCTTCTCAGGTCATAATGGGATTGTGGAATACACAGAGATGGGATACCTAGAAACCACCACTTCAGAAATTATCTAAGTTAAGAAGAATCCAGCAGCCTCTAAGTCCAGCACCGGGGATCTGAGCTCCCTTCTGGCCTCCACAAGCTGACACTTGCATGGCACACACTTCCATGTGAAGTAAACAATACACTGTTAAACAGCAGCAGTTACTGAGAAAGTCAATTAAAGAAAAAAGAAAATTAAACAGTAGGGGTTTTAAAAACAGGTGAAAATGGAAACAAAATATAGCAAAAACCTACCTAAGGGACACAGGAAAAGCAGTACAAGCAAAAAAAAAAAAAAAAAAAAAAGCATATGGAAACAAAAGTCTGCACCAAAAACAGGTTTAAATAACCTAAAGAGATGCAGCTCAAGGTCTTGAGGAAGTAAGAAAAACCCAAGTTCAGGTCCCAGCACAGACATCAAGCAGTGCACAACTGCCTGTAACTCTGGCTCCAAGGGATTTGTACTGGCTGGTTTTGTGTGTCAACTTGGCACAAGCTAGAGTCATGAGAGGAAGGAGCCACAGCTGAGGAAATGCCTCTATGAGATCTAGCTGTAAGGCATTTTCTATTTAGAAATCAATGGGGAAGGGCCCAGCTCATGGTGGGTGGTTCCATCCCTGGGTTCCATAAGAAGGTGGGCTGAGCAAGCCATGGGAAGCAAGTCAGTAAGCAGCTCCCCTCCATGGCCTCTCTATCAGGTCCCACCTCTTAGATCCCGACTTGAGTTCTTGTCCTGACTTCCTACAGTGATGAGCTGAACAGCAATGCTGAAGTGTAAGCTAAATAAACCCTTTCCACTCCACCTTGGTTTTTGGTCATGGTCTTTTGTCACAGCAAGAGAAATCCTAACTAGGATTCACAGTCTTCTGGCTTCCACGGGCACTGCACTAATATGGATATACCTATACACAGATCAAATATACACTCATAATTACAAATAAAATAAAATCTTAAAGAAAAAGAACTTGATGAGATACCATCTCATGCAAGTTTGCATGACTACTGTCAAAAAACAAACTAAGAAAAAGATAATAAATGTTCCTGAAAACCATCCTGTGATCCCATTCCTAGAGAAATGAAGTCAGCACACAAAAGAGACCAAGAGATGTCTGCTTGTGTCCATGTCAGCATGTCTGTCTGTGCCCTGCCACCCCCTCCCCAAGTCTCACTGTGAGCAGGGAAACGATCCAAGAGCACAAAGCTTCAGGGCTGGCTACATAGAAATTCCTTTGCAAAGTAGCAAAGCACTGTGACCTTTACAATAAGAATGAATTCTATTGGCTGATAAACAGAGCTCAAAGCTAGGCCCTAGAGCAGCAGACAGTTCTCAACCTGTGGGTCGCAATCCCTTTGGGGCGTTAGCAGATCAGATATCTAGCATATTAGATATTTACATTACATTTCATAACAGTAGCAAAATTATGGTTATAAAGTAGCAACAAAACAATTTTGTTTGGGGGTCACCACAACATAAAGAACTGTATTAAAGGGTCACAGCATTAGGAACATTGAGAACGAGTGGGCTAGAGGAACCAGCAGTGATAAGCATAAGGATAGATTCTATTGGTGGAGAATGTAAAGTACATAGGGTCTCTTAAAGGAATCTGTTCTATTCACTAAGAGTCAAAACTCATGATACGGGGGACACAGGGCGAGGCTAGCTAACATTAGAAGAGCAAGGATCACTAGGTTGATTGAAAACATATCATTCGGGCTTTCCAGGTAACTAAGCATCATTATTTCCTTCCATTGAAGAAAAGAGGTCTGCGTCATTGACAACCATGGTTTCCCTGATGCTTTTAAGTTGTGTTTCCTGTATCTGCTAGCCTAGGTTTACTAGGTCACTTCTCACACCAGCTAAGATATGGAAGCAGCCTAAGCGCCCATCACCAGATGAGTGCATCACACACAATGGAGATGGAGGGCTATTCTACCATAAAGAATAAAAGTAGGATATCACATCATGGAACATAAACCACACAGAGAAAAATAGTCATTGTATATTCATGCCATACGTAGAAACAAACGAACAAAAAGTAACCTGAGAGCAAACAGGAATACCTCAGGAACAGGAAAGGAAGTGGAGAGCTAGACAGAACATAATGATGAGAAGGGGGAATAGACATGATCCATATATAATGTATGTATATATTGAAATGTCTTGGTGAATCCCAGGAATGTGTACAATTAGTATGTGCTAATAAGTAAAGCAAGCAATAGTAATGAAAGATAGTCTATTGTATTTTTTTTTTCACAATACTGATGAGTTGTTTTGGTTTGCTGAAACAGGGTCTCATGGATCCCAGGCTAGCCTCAAACTCACTATAAAGCAAAGGACAACCCTGAACTCCTGATTTTTCTGCCTCTCCAAGCCCAGGGATTGTGGGTGTGCACTACCACACCTGGCTCACGGCACTGGTTTTTCAGTCTGAGCCCAAGAAGCCCCAGGATTAAGAACACCCAACCTTGGCTGGCTACAGGAATCATGTAATTGGACGTTCCTGGGCATCCCCCAAAACTGACTCAGCAGGTGTGAGAAAGAGCACAGAAACTTGTATTTGCTTTTAATGCAAAAAGCAAAAATTGTAAGGAATCTTCAGTGCCTCCAGGGTGCAGCTGCTTTATTTGCCATGAGCACAAGACTGGGTGAAAGTTTGAAACCTCAATCCTACACCAGTTCCACCCTGCTCCCCAGTGAATACTGCATCCAAGATTTGCAAGGTTGCTGCCTCTTGGCATTCTGAATTTCTGCACTAAGGGGAATTTTCCTTTGAGATTTGTAGGTGCACTCTGGGCCAACACTGAGCTGAGAGCTGCCTTTGAGTATCAGGACTCTCTCAGAGCGGGGGGTGGGGGTGGTTTTTAAAAGTGGATTATTTGAAAACTAAAATATCCCCCAAATCGTAACATCACATTAGAAATGAAAAGCCAGGCCCTCATACTTCTCCATCCTGCGAGTCTGTTTTATCTCTAGCCAGATGGAGAATGAGAAGGTTCTCATCCATCAAATTTCAACCTTATCAGGTTTTGCTGTGAGCAAGCTTGTCAAAGTGCTCGGTGGTTACTTTTAAATATACAAAGGCAATTTCTTCAAACTCTTAATGAGGTATAGGCATTCAGTGACACAAGGACAATTTCCAGAATCAGCATGAGATGTGGTTGTAACCTGGGCAGCACAGAGTTTCACTGAGCCCTGTGCAAGCAGTCAAGGGAGGAGTGCGATATGGTGCTGGGCCTCCTACCCCACAGCACTTTAAGAAGCTGCACTTCATGTCCTCTTTCTGCAAGAGTTCATTTGAACAACAAATACAATGTGAACAATAAAAGACAGAGGGAAGAAGGTTGCAGAGATGGCTCAGTGGCTAAGAACTCTTACTGGTCTTCCAGAGGACCTGAGTTCAGTTCCTAGCGCTGACATCAGGTGGCTGCCAGCCACGTGTAGCTCCAATTCCAGGAGATCCAACACCCTCTTCTGATCTCTATGGATACCCACATGCATGGCATTCACACATATGCATAATATAAAAATAACAGTGACTGAAGAGATGGCAATTAAGAGTGTCTGTTATTCCACAAGACCCAGTCTCAAATCCCAGCACCCAAAGAGCAGTTTGTACCTGTCTGTAATTCCAGATCAAGGTAATCCAATGCCTTCTTCTGGCCTTGTAGACACCAAGCATGCCCATGGTACACATGTAGGCAAAACACCCATACACATAAAATAAAAAATAACAAGAACAAAAAGTATTGAAAAAAATCAATAGAAGCCACTGAAATGAGACAGTCCTGCACAGATGGCACACATGAAATTCTAGCACATGGGAATTGAACACAGATAGGTCAGATATTCTGGGTCATTTTTGTCTATACAGCGAGGTCAAGGTCCACTCTGGCTACATAAGACACTGTCTTTTAAAAAAAAAATAATTAAAAAGAAAAAGAAAAAAAGACCTCTCTGGAGAATGGACAAAGAAGCCAGGGCTTAAACTGAGTAGGTATTAGGGCATCACAGTCGTGCTCCACCTCTCCAGCCACACCTGGGGGTGCACGGGAACAAACTTGCCCCTCTTCAGCTCCACTCAGGCTTCCCAGCTACCAGGTTCATTGCCACCTCCACCCTGGAGCAGATATCTTCTCTTCCTCTACCAGGAATGCATCTCTACCTCTCCCACCCCAGCACCAGGAGCTCTGATTTCCTCTGTGAAGCTTCCCCTCTTCCCCGCAGCTGCCTCAGCACAGTGCCCCCCCTGCCCTCCCCCCCCCCCGCCCCGCTCCTTTGGGAGATCTGGTCCACCCCGCTGTTAGCAGTGAGTGTACTCTACTCAGTTCTATCTGCACCTCCACTGCAGCTCTCCAGGGAAGCGTCAGAGAGTGTCTGACTTGACTCTGCCTGCTGCACCCAGGGTCCAGAACAGAGCCCAGTAGAGTGATGAAATAAGTAGTGGTGACAAAGTCTCCTTGTTGGTGGCCCATGGAGACAACAGCTATGCCACCAGGAAACAAAAAGGTCAGCATTTTAAAGCAGCCTTTACAGTAGCCTTGGGCAAGAGCTACTAGCATACCCAAGCCCTTTTACCCAAGGGCCTTCTGGCCCCATTCTCTAAGGGGCCAGTCAGCTGGAAAGGAAAAGACAAGCATGCTCCTCAGAGCAGAGGTTGCTGCTGATCAAGGAAGATTTGAATGAGTAGCTTGGCTGACTGAAAAAGCATGAACCACACTTAGCACTGTCCAAGGGACTCCAGTGGACAGTCCAGACTCCGTTTGTCATTCTCACATGCGATATTTCATTACTCATTTCTTTACTGCTAAAATACACAGGCCTCATGCCATTTTAGAAGGGCGCAAATTCATCTAGAAAAGCTAAGTAGTTGGCTTAGAGGTTAAACGCCCCTAAGGAAACTCAGCTCCAACCCAAACCCAGTGCTGGTGTCCACTTCTGCAAAGACACATGCTAAAATCGCTCCATTTCTCTACTTAGTGACCACCATGACACAGCAGACATCATGGAAGGATGGAGTCCAATGAATCCATCATTCTCTCACAAAAATCAGGGATTTTAAACTTCTTTAATTTATTATTATAGTGTGTGTGTGTGTGTGTGTGTGTGTGTGTGTGTGTGTGTGTGTGTGTGTGTGTGTTGATGCAAGTGTGTGGAGGTTAGAGGAGAACTGTAAGAGTCATTTCTTTCCTTCCACATTTATGTGGGTTCTGGGAGTAGAACTCAGGATGTAGGCTTGTATAGAAAGTTCTTTCACCCTTTGACCCATCCCACCAGAAACTGGGATTTGCAAGGACACACCATCCTGTGTACTTCATTTAAAGAGCACATTATGCTACAAGGACACCAATTCAAAACATTTCACATCCGAGTCAAAACAAAAACAAAAAACTAACAAAAAAAAAAAACAAAGGGGGATTCTGAGTTTGGTTAAAAAAAAAAAATCTCTTCTCAGATCTATGGTCTTATGCCTAACTAATCACCTACCAGCCTGAGATACTACTGTCTAGTGTCCATGTACTGACTGAGGCTTTCAAAATGTACAAAATGTCATCCCATTTTCATTTGGGGCTATCCATCAATGAGTACCATGAGACTTAGAAAGGTTCAGGCTAAACTACCTCAAAATTAAATCTATTCCTCACACAGCACAGAGGATTGGGCCAGCTTGCTGATGGTAACAACTTTAATTAGAGTTTTGGCCTGTAGCCAACAAACGCATCCCACAGAGCTAGGTGCCCAGGTACCGAAGCCCTCACTTGTCAGGGCAGCAGATGACAGGTCCCATGACAAATGCAAGCACTGTGTGACAGTCTAGGGACTACAGCTCAACTATAGTCCAACACAGGCTGTTATACCAAAAACAAAAACAAAAAAACCTGACTTGCTCTTGTCACACACACACACACACACACACACACACACACACACACACACACACACACACACACACACACACACACACACACACACACACACACACACACACACACACACAGAGTCTTAAGTCTCTGTGCCAAAGAGGGCCTCTAAGTCAGAAAGAAGTACATGAAGGCCCAAGTCACCTCTCTGTCAAGGCCTACAGAGGTCACTTTAACTGTCCCAGTCAGGATGCTGAACTGGGAGTATTTGTTCCTGGTCCCTTATAACTGTATTCTGAATTTGCTTCAAGGGATATGGGTCCCTCTGGTGGCAATGTGGCATATAACAGGATACAGAGGAACTGTCTGCCACCCTCATTTTTTGGCCTCTCTCATTGTAAGATCCCCACAGTAAAATTAAAGCTTGTATTTACTAAAGCCTAACAACAGTGCCTGCACATTGCAAGCGCTCAATAAATGTGTGAGGAATAAACAAAACTACAAATTATAGCGTGTGCTAAGTCAACTGGCACATGATCTGTAACCAAGGCGATTAAAACCAACATGACAGCTGACCCTCATGGGCCAAGTTCTCATGTGCTTGCACAGTCGGGCACAGCGAGTCCACTGGTCTCTGATCCAAACTGCTCACAGTAAAGGCATTGTCTCCCCATACACAATGAGCCAGGATATGAGTGCTCCTGGCACGGCAAAGGAGGGTTTGATCCTATCTGAGAGAGAGCTAGTTGGCATGCTATCAGATTCAGAGGATGTCACACAAACTAAGTCTGTTGGGTACAGGTCATCCTCTGTGTGAACTTTAAGTTGGGGCTCTTCTAAAAACAAGGCTGCAGTATTCCCAACTGATTTTCAAGTTCTTGTCTAAGAGAACAGAACAATGAGAAACAGCTAGACCCAGTCCCAAGAACTGAAAACCTCAACACTTACTAGCTCACTGGCTAGAACGACATCGATCTTGTCTGAACAGACCTGCTGTGATTGAATGGACTATTGCTCAAGACCCTGTAACTGCTCTTTCTATAGAACCCCACCAGATACAATCAGGCCCCAGTGCCAGCTAAAGCTAGTCTTTTTCCTTAAAATGTTCATCTCCCAATCACTGGAGACCTTGTACCTGAATTCCCTTATTGCTCTTGCTGCTAGGAACTGCCAGCCAAACTTTAAGTCCTCCTCTTCAGCCCTACAAAGGACAACACAACATGCTTACATATTCACTATGGTTTAAAATCCTTGCCATCTTTTCCTTTGAGAGCCTAATGCCTTTATACCTAAGAGCCTATATACCTAAGCTCGTTTAATTGTATAACTTTCTATAAACTACCACGTGTTTGAGAAACACAGAAGAACAAATTACTTTTTTAAGTTCAGATAACCAGAACACTGCAGGCTGATTTTCTTGAGAACACATTATTCTGATCTATAGAAAGTAAAGAATATAAAAACCTTCCTTTCTGTCAAATGTGCCATGTTCCTACTTTGTCAGCACTGTAACACAGTATCTTAGGCAAAGTTTTCAAATTAGAGAACAGATCCATGTCACCTAAATTATGAGGCTCAGATAACCTGTAAATGAGAATCACATTCTCTTGGCCCAAACATGTGTTTTGGCCACATATGACGAGGTAAGGTGCTGTAAAAGCTGCAGGCACCATCTACAGCTAGAGATGATTCCTGCTTGTTGCCATCACTCCTGACAACAGTTTCCATTATCAAAAATAATTTGAAGACTGAACTAAAAGCAGACAGAGAAAAAGGCCTGGACCTAAGAACATTTTTCTTTCCAATACCCTTTTCCTGCCTGTGGAGCACAGGAAAACTGGAGCATATGCAGGAGAGATCTAACAGTGGATTGGAGTGTCCTCATGGTAAGGCTTGACTGTACAAGACCAGCCTAGAATAACATATAGGGCACCAAGACCTGCAAAAATTAAGTGCCAAAACTCAAATCATCTACTCAACAAAGGGGTTCTCAAAATAAGAACAACCATATGACCCAGCTATACTTCTCTCACGTACGCCCCGAAAGGATTCAAAGTCAACATACCACAAAGATCCCTGCACATCCATGTTCATGTGTCATTCACAACCCCCAGGAAATAGAACCAGCCTGAATGACCATCAAATAAATTGATAAAGAAAACCTGGCATATATTCTGTGGGTGTTTGAGACATGTCCCATGTATTTTATCACTTGGTCCCCAGCTAGAGGCATTATTTGGTAGTACTTTTGGGGGAAGAGGCAGAGCCTTGCTAGAGGAGCATCATGAGGCATGGGTCCTGAGGTTGTATAGCCTTGCTCTACTTCCTTTTCTCTCTCACTGCTTCTTGTGTATGAATGGGGAATGTGATCACCCAGCTTCCTGCTCCCGCCACTACAGTTTCCTTAACTGTTGTCATGCCTTTCCTGCAACAATGGACTCTATCCCTTTGGAACCCTAAGTCAAAATAAGCCCCTTTCTCCTCTAAGTTGATTTTCATCTTGGTATTTTATCACAGCAACAGAAAGGTAACTAAAACATAAACACAGTGGAATTCTATACAGCTTTAAAGAGAAATTAAACTGTGATATTTTCAAGGAAATAAATGGAATTAAAAAGCATTATGTTAGACAAAGTAAGCCAGACTCAAAAATGCAAATACAATGAGGTTAGGGATGAGGCACAATTGGTAGAATGCTTGCCTATTCTCATGCCACATAAACCAGACGACTAATTTTCCTCAGGAACCTTCTACAATTCGCAAGCCACTTCCTTCCTCTGTGTTCCTGTAGCGGTGTGTTTCTACCTCTCCTCTGGAAGCATGTCCATGCCTAGTAAAGAGGGCTTACACAAGGTATTCAATGATACTGAAACTGGAGTCAATTTCTCTTCTTTTTGAGGGCAGAAACAGAAGTCACTGAGAGGCCTGGGGTTTTGTTTCTGTCAATACAAAGCAATGCCAGCAGCAGCTGTCAAGTGGGAGGCATTCTGAATAATTAAAGAACCTACTTAACAGCAACAAGCTGATAAGATATGCATGGCTATGTTTCCACCTGTGTTTTTATCCTAGCACCATGAAGCAAAATAACTACCTCAGCATGTTCCCCCAGACTGTACCTCCATGATCCAGTGTAAAACACCCTTCAGACAGAGACAGAGACTCCTAGACCATAACCAAGAGTTAAGAAGAGATGGCAATGGGGTGAAATACGTTAGCAAAAATAACAAAACTGCCCAGACCAGCGTGCCAGAGACATGTACACAATAATGCATAAAAGCAGTCACAATGAGATACCAGGAAGCTGTGTGCCCCAAGCCAGCTCAATCAAGGTGAGCACTTAGGAAAACAGCTGTTGTCTTGGTCTTCCTAGAGTCTTACAACAATACTATATTCTCTGGGCACCTGATTCCCCCAAAAACGTGACTCTTAAGGAGACCGCCAATGATGGCATATATGTACATATACATATCCACACTCCTGCCGACAGAAACAGTGCATGACCCATGCTGGGAACCTCACAACCTGACTGTTCCGCTGGACTGAATGGAAGACAGCACAGCAGTACATTATGTGTCCTCCCTTGTCTGGAATTAACAGAAAAGCAAGGACTTCAGAAATCATGCTAGGTATTCCCAATAGCATGCAAAACATAGAAAACAGAACTCCTATCAGAATACAACAAACTGGCCTACTGCAATATCTCTGGTGGCAGCACACAACGGACACCCTTCTGGACTCATGACAACCTGGAAGATAAAACGTTTATACTGTGTCATCTAATACCCTCACTTCTCAAAGTTTCTCCTAGGTGTTTTGTGAGAAAACATCTGCATGCTCAGAGATGTTCACTGTGGCATTAGTTACATAGGCAAAATGCCCAACCCTAGGAGGAAATTAAGTTCTCATGTGAAGGCTATCAGTAAGAGTAATTCGCCATGGCCATTCTGTGTGTGACCCAAAATCATAGGGCAGTGACCAACCTGTGACTGGATGGAGAGGTCAGGTACACTGAGGTTGAAAGTCGTACTGACAAGAGAAAGGAGTTGCTTCACTCGGGTGGGAGAAATGTAGCTGATGGCTTCTCCAACTCTCCATGATTGCTCTCTGAATGTTTGTTGAAATAGTCACTACAACATGCAAAGATGTGCACTTCACTCCTCAGTGCTGACACGGGCATGGCAACTGTGAATCCCAGCATCCGTGCTAACAGCCAGTGGTACCTGTGGGCTCTCCCACAAGCCTTAGCTATGATAACTGCCCATTCCAGACTCTGGAAAGGTGAGTCAGAACACAGAATCCATGAGACTCGGTCCTGCCTGATGCACCAAGGCTGCGCATGTATACATGACTCTCAGGAGGGATTCAATTAAAGCATGCTTAGTACTTAAGTTTAGATAGAATTGAAATTTAATAGTGTAACAAATTTAGGAAGAATTTTTAGATGCTAATACTCAGGACTGAATAGAGCACAGTCTTAAAACAGGTCAGCCAGTATAATTTGTCTGGAGAACAGTTTGATGTCTATAAAGTAGTCTTTAAATGTTGGTGGGTTTTGACTTAGGAATTAAACCTATGTCAGTGGATAAATACTTACACACAGGGGTAGGAGTGTTTGCTGAAGCACAGGTTACAAGGTGAAAATACCCAGTGCTTTGAAATAAGTGTCCGGTTAAGACAACTGAAGATCAACCAAATGATTAAATACACAGACACAAAATCATCTCTCTGAAAAACATTCACACCCGGCAGCATAGCACAAGTGAGTAATGGATGAAAAAGCAGGACATAAACTATTGTCAGCTTGATGGCAATAGTGAGAGAGAGGGGTGAGTGAGTGTCAAGCTGGGTCATTTCCACTAAGGAGATAAGAGAAACCCTTAGAGCTTACAGATTTTCTCAAGTATTCTGTACAGCACTCCCCTCCCTATGAGCAGAAACCATCAAAGGACCCAGTCTTGATGCAACCCCCATCATGTCAGGAGGGTGGGAGACACTCACAAGGATGGTGTGGGCCCGTTTGCTCCCCTCTTGGTGGGCTTCCTCCAGGTCCCTCTCTAGTCTCAGCTTCTCCTTCTTCAGGTCACTCAACTCCTGGGTGATCACTTTAACATTCCTAAGCAGGCTCTGGTTCTCAGCATCCTTTGTGAGGTTTTCTGAGTGCAGCTGGGCCAGTAAGGCTTCCTTTTCTGCCACGGCAGCCTCATAGTCCTCAGACTCCTAGGAGAGGGAGGGCAAAGGGAGCTGGTTTTCACATGTCATAAACAAACCTACAAGACCTCCTGCTTTTACGACAAAAAACCTAACAGACAGCATTCAGTATCCAAAGCCCAAGGAATAGCATCTTGGGAGGATACAGGACAAAGCTTAGGTTGTAATTTGGTTGGGAAAGGAGGAAAGCAGACAGTGCTGTTAAAGAAGGAGGAGGAGGAGAAGACGATGAAGCACAAACTGTTAACAAAACTGACTTCAATGCAGTGGGAATACATTGGCTTTTCTGCTTCTCTATTTTTTAATGCTTTAAGGTAACTAAACATGTTTCTTTCATAATGGTTTAAAAAAGATTTAATTAAGTAACTTTTAAAAGGTAGAAAAGGGGTTTGGAGTGCAGTTCAGTGGTAAAGCACTTGCCTAGGATACGTGAAGCCCTGGGTTTAAGCCCCAATATCACAATCAGCCAATTAATAACAAATAGAAAATGAAGAAAAAATGACAAGCAGTGGTGGGTCCTACCACTAGCAATGACCTCCTTTGCTAGTATGGCTCGCACCCAGACTTATCTGCTCAAAAGGAGTCACTGGTCAGCATCGCAGTCAAAGTTCACTTTGAAAGACTAATATCATCAGAGCTCAAGGGCTAAATGTAACAAGAGTGCCTTTATTTCATTAATATACAATTCACCTGAGAAAATATTTAAATAAAATAAAAAAATGAACGAAGTGTTCTAAACCACTAACAGTAAGATTGTTTAAATGGGATTATCTGGTGCTATTCAGCTTGTTTTGAAATGACACTTGTCCTTAATTAACACTTTAAGAATCAGCTAAACAGCCAGCAGTGGTGGCATATGCCTTTAATCCCAGCATTCTAGAGGCAGATCTCTGTGAGTTTGAGGTCAGCCTGGGCTACAAGAGCTGGTTCCAGGACAGCTAGGGCTGTTACACAGAGAAACCCTGTCTCAAAAAATGAAAACAAAACAAACAAACAAAGAACCAGTTAAGCACCTAGGAGCCTGGGAATATATAAGAAAATGGAAATTAACCATGCGTCTTTGCATAGTATAAGCGAGCCTATATGCATCCCAGTGATTCCTTCCTCAGATCTACTCTGAGAAGAATCAAAAGAGGAGAGCCTATATTCAGTTACTCCTTACAGAATTACAGCAGTAATTGATAACAAGCAACCTAATCAGCAGCAGTCCAAAACTGCCAAAAATATATAGCATACATCAAAACATATGGATACACCTAAACCAGTGTGAAGTGAAAACAGCAGCCCAATGCATAAATTACTTAAAAATAAGTCTACACATAGAAGGAAATCTATGTACTTGGTGAGGTGGTTTGAGTCATGCTCAGATTAAACATTTTACATTCTTTCTAGTTTCCTAAAAAGTTGGTTTTGTGAAGTCTATGTAATATTTTCAATAGGAAAAAAAATCGCCTTGTAACTAACTCTAGATGGCTTGGAACAAGTAATGCAGCACAGATTGACCTCAAATTCTAAAAGATCCACCTGCATCTGCCTCCCAAATACTGTACACAGGTCAAAAGTAAACTTATTTAATAAGTCTGTCCTTCCAATTAGACCAAGTGAGGCTCAAAAACAATGACACTTGTGTTGTCAGTCACAACTCAGACTGCAGTTAAGGCCCCAGACTCAGGAAATCCATTTCTGCCTGACACTAATCACCTCTTAGCTGTTCAGGTGGTCAACCCACTTGCTCAGCAAGTAGACTATAGCCACAGTTAACCTAGGGTCTTAGGAGCTGTGCCCCTACCAGGCTCCCTAAAGCCCAGGTATCTGGCCCCATGTTCTAACTGAAATTCAGGACATATTCGGAACATGAAATGAGAATTAACACCATCTGTTCCACCATAACTTTTTGAATCTTCTGGTTTTGTTTCCTTTGAAATTAAATATAAAGAAGCAGAAGCCTGGGATATGAGACCAAATTGGTATTAATGTTGACGGTGGTGCTTAAATAAACTCAAGACGCAAAGGCCAACAATGACTACAAAATGCTCATCGTCAACAAGGAGTTAATCCATGACCATAAGTAAATGAAGCTCAGGGCTGCTAAGTGACTAGCCTATCACCAGACTGCCCCTAATTAAATCTGGAATTCAAATGATTCCCAGCCTGTGTTCTTCTCTGGCACAGCACCATATGCCCTCACCAGTAAAGACTCTAATTAACAAGAATAAACTGGCAAGAATAAAAACAAGAAGACTAAATTTGAAGAGGAAGCTAGAGCTGGCATCAGTTAGCAGATTGTTAAACACAGATATTGTTCCCAGTTACCAAGTGGTGGAAGTTCTGCAGGATTATTGCATGAAGAATGATGGCAAAACCTCCTTAAATATCCAACCTCAAAGAACTCAAACGTACACATTCGACTCATTTCATAAAAATACTTTCCATGTTAAATTTTCCTTAAACGGCCCCTTGAAAAACTTCCCTAGCAGGCTCTTTTACCTTTTCCTGAATGAAGCCCAAATGGCAAATATTTGGCCCAATTACATGTGGCTAAAGGTCAAATGTAAAACTAGTCAAATTATTCTTGCTCAGTATAAAAGAATTTAAACGCCATGGACCAGTTTTAGCTATATGGCTTAGGAGACCTTGGAAGACTGAATAAGGGGATGCAGAAACATATGTGAGTTGACAATTATTTCAATATGAAAATTAAAAAATCTGAGGAGATCCACACTATGCTGCCATGGCAAGAATGTTAAAGAAAAGATTATAGAAGAAATATTTAATGGCCCAGTACAAACCTATAATCCCAGATACTCAAGGGGTCAAGGCAGGAGGATCACTTGAGCCTAGGAGTTTGGGACGAGCCTGGGTGTGGTGGTTTGAATGACGATGACCCCCGAAAGCTCATAGGTAGTAGCATTAATAGGAGGCATGGCCCTGTTGGAGTAGGTGTGGCCTTGTTGGAGAAAGTGTGTCACAGGGGCGGGTTTGAGGTCTCACATGCTCAAGTCAGGCCCAGTATAGCTTTATCTCTTCCTGCTGCCTATCAGTCCAGATGCAGAGCTCTCAGCTCCTCTAGCACCATGTCTGCCTACATGCCACCATGCTACTGCCATGATGATAACAGATGAAACCTCTGAACCTATAAGGCAACACCAATTAAATATTTTCCTTTATAAGAGCTATTGTGGTCATGGTGTCTCTTCACAGCAATGCTTATCATTACTAAGACAATGGGTAACATGGGAATCCCAATCTCTGTATAAAAAAAATAGAGAAAGAAGCTGGGGAGATGTTTCAGTTAGTAAAGTGTTTGCTCTGCAGGCACGAGGACCAGAATTCAATCCCAGCACCCACATAAAAGCTAGAAGCAGTTTTGCACATCTATAAGCCCAGAACTATAAAGGTAGAGACAAAGGATCCCTGGGGCTTACTGGCCAACCTAGCTAAATATATGACCTCCAAGTTCAACAAGAGACCCTGCTTCAAATAATAAGATGGAGAGAGACAGAGGATCTTGACCTCTGGCCTCCATGTATAATCACATACATATATGCATACACACATTTTGTTTAACTTTTTAAAGTTTTTGTGTGTATCTGCATATATACATGTGTGTGAAGGTATCAACAGTGAACATACTTAGAGGTGAGTTTGCTGATAACTGTTGTGGAATAATTTTTTGTACACTGAAGATGTATCACTCTGATTGGTTTAATAAAAAGGTAAATGGCCAATAGCTAGGCAGGATTTCCAGGCAGAGAGGATTCTGAGAAGAAGGCAGAGACGCCAGGGATTCATAGGAAGCAGGATGGGCACTTCAGAGATGAGGTAATAAAGCCAGAAGGCAGAAAGTAAATTAATAGAAATGGGTTAATTTAAGTTATAAGAGCTGGTTAGGAAAAAGTCTAAGCTATTGGCCCAGCTTTCACAATTAATGGTAAGTCTCCTTGTCAGTGTAGGAGAGTTGAAGGTCCCGATGAAGAAGTTCAAATACAGGTAATTTCTATTACTTTCTTTCTACTACTTTAAGTATACCTTCAATAAGTGTTTTTATTTTTACGACTGGAGGAGAATGCCATTTCCTATCCATAAATAACTTTGAATGGGTATGAGAACCAGCCAGCCCACACTGTAACCTGCATACAGTTACACCTGTAATCTGAAGTTGAGTCTGTGCATCTGTACCTTGGCAGCCACTCTAAGAATTTAAATATCACAAGAATTTAAATATCACCTGCTGCTGCTTCATTGTCAAGTTCAATGTCAAATCAACCCTATGACCTTTGTCTTTTTTCTTTTTAAGATGAATTTTATTTTTAATTATGTATATTATATATGTCTGGAGGGGTCATTTATCCACAGAGACCAGAAGAAGGTTTCAAATCTCCTTGGAGCTGGAATTACAAGTACTTATAAGCTGTCCTGCCTGGGTGCAGAAAACCAAACTCATGCCCTCTGGAAGAACTGCAGTTATTCTTAGATTCTGAGCTATCTTGCTTTGCAAACAGGCTGCCACTCTAGTCCTGCCCTCACAAACTCTCAAAAGGTCAAAAGCATACCAATTTGGGTGAAGCATCAAGAGATGTCTTTATACTTGCCAACCTGATACACAACATACAGATCTTCAGCAATACCTGATCTCTGTGTACTACAAACACGGATCCAGCCTGTGCTGCTATTGAGAGACCTCACTCTGCATGTACTGCATTTTGACCAGGAGCAAGGGTCAGTAAATTACTAAATGCATGCAGTATGCCTGAGTAACAGTCAAGTTTACAAGGTTGCTTTTTTTCCTTTAAACCCAACATAACAAGGAAAAGTAAAGGATGCCTGGATTCTGGCTATTAACTAATACCAATATAACAAGGAAAAGTAAACTATACTAGGGCCCATAAGGATGCCTGGACTCTGGCTATCAACTCCTACCATTTTTTTTTTTAAGCAACGGAAAATATTGATGGTTTTCCAAAGAATTTGGTCTTTAAAGCTTGTTATTTTCTAAGCAAGGGGGAAATGGTGTAAAATGTAAGCTCAGATCAATTTCATCATCCGCTGTCAAAACAGTAGAAAAAGCAAGTCTGAGATCCCAAAAGCAGAGATCTGTCTATGCTGCAAGCATCCATGATTTAAACCAAATTACTGCAATTATTCTTTCTGTGAGCCAAAGCTCTGCAACAGATAAGGCAGGAGGTATGAATCTTGGAAGTCAAATAGCCCTAAATCAAACTGAACTTCTACCCGACCACCAGAAGCACCCTGGTGCAGGGTCGGGAGGAGTGTTTAAGCAAGGATGGACTTAACCCGATGATGAAACCTCACTGATTCCACATCAGTAATAAGCTTACATACATTGCATAGGCAAACTAGAAACATGGGAGGGAAATATTGAAATAATTAAAAGCACAAAACTAAAATTTGGAAAAGAGAGGGACTAGCATGAAAATAGGTGGGAGGCAATCTTGATGCACAACAAAGAGATGGAAAGCAAGGCATCAAAGTCTGGACCACAAGTTAGGAAAGCAGCAAGAAGAAAGAGGCAGCCAGAGAGGAGGAGCAAACAACTCCAGGCTGTGGAGCGCCAGGAGCCCTGGGGTCAGATTCCGGCCCTGCTACTCACCAGTGTGGTGACCCTGAGAAGGTCACATTTCTGAACCTGAAGTCAGTCAAACAAGGATATAACAGTGTTTACTTCAAATGTTACACAAATAAAGGGGATAATCTTCAGAGAACATGTAGCAGGGTTGGGCACGAAGTACGTGTTCAAAGGGCTGTTATTAGTTCTAACTGCTGAATTTAAACCCTGTCTCTACCACCTGTTAGCTGTGTGACACTGAGTAGGTTGTATACCCTCAACGAGCATCAAAAACCTCACAAATAATTATTTCCTCAAGAACTTTGAAAATAAAATGAGATATGTTATCTATAAGTAAAGTCAGCCCTCCCAAATACCAGAGTGGCTACCACCACCACCACACTGAGAGGCCAGAAAAGCTCCCAAAACTGGTGGAAAACCCACCTTTAATTAGAGTCACTAAAGACCACTGATGGTTCCCTTCTTAAACTCTCCCGGTTTCCCTTCAGTTGCAAAGTCCAGGCCTCTCTTGGAATGAGGATCTGAGACAGTGACTTACACTAATGAAAACTCTTACCTGGAATTTTGTGGCCTGTGTTGTCAAGGGAGCCTCCCCAGGTTTGGTGAGAGCAGTAGTGAGCTCTTTGATTTTGGAGTTAAGTTCTTCAACCTGGAAAACAAAAAAATGTCCACCACATACATAGCTGGGCTCTCCTTCCTACGCAACCCACACGCTCCCCTGACCTGGAGTGCTTAACAGAGACACAAGCTCTGAGGGACATTTCTGGTTTTGCCATTTTATAATTGGGTGGCTTACCCTCTGTTCTTCTTTTTTTTTTTAAAAAACATATTGATCCCAGTTCCCTCTCCCTCCCCTCCTGTTCCACCCACCTTCCCGTTACCCCACCCCCATCTGTTCCTCTGAGAAGGTAAGGCCTCCATGGGCTCCAAAAAATCAGATCATTCATTGGGGATGGCTCCTGTTCCCACTGCCAGTGGCCCCACAAACTGCCCAAGCCACACACTGTCACCTGCTCTCAGGGGTGGCTAGATGAGTCAAACTAAAAGTAATCAAAAGAGATGACTAAGGCTTACCCTCTGAGACTCAATCCCTCACCTGTTGCCATGGTCTACATAAAGTCAGAGTATGTCCCCCAAGTGTCGATGAATCAGAAATCTGATCCTCCATGTGGCAATGTTAGAAGGTGGGCCTTCAGGAAGTGAATAATAGTGAGAGGTCCTTGGGTACTTGGAACATGCTCCTGGAAGGTTCTAGAGGAGCCCAATCTCAGGCTTCATCTGATAACATGACCTGCCCCTCTTGCCTGCCTTCCTGTTATCTGCCACTAGACCTTCATCAGAGGTTGAACACACCAGACAGTGATCTTGAACTTTAAGCATCAGGAAAACTGAGTGAAATGAACCTCTTTATAAAGCTACCCTGCCTCTGATATTTCATTATAGTAATGAAAAACAGACTAATACATGAGAATACCACTCATCACTATGGTGTTGTTAGTGCTAAATGAGGTACTGTAAATTGGTGCTAAAATAACAAGCATTACTACTATCACTGCCTGCTCATATGGCTTATCCAATAACTTTGTGTGGTTTCTCCCAAAATTTCTCAACTTCTCTACCCTGGGATGTGCCATGAACTCTGACCACTACACCTTGGAACTGTTCTACTACAAGTGTCACCACACACTGAAGGTGTCCACTCCAGCTGGGCCCCCGTGCATCACAGGAATCATAGCTCCTAAAGTCAAAAGCCAAATCGCAACTGCAGCTGACACTGCACCCCCTTAGCTTCTCAGCACCAGTTTTCTACTGTAGTAAGAGAGGAGGAACAGGCGGGCCACAGTCCCGTTCCGCCTGGCTCCCATCCATCCAGCGCAGGGCCCCTTGTTCCGTCCTGCCCAGCTAGCTTAACTCCCGAAATAATTACACAGAAACTGTATTCATTTAAAACACTGCCTGGCCCAGTAGCTCTAGCCTCTTATTGGCTAACTCTCACATCTTGATTCAACCCATTTTTGTTAATCTGTGTTCACCACGAGGTTGTGGCTTACGGGGAAAGATTCAGCGTGTCTGACCTTGCAGCTTCATGGCTGCGGCTCTCTCTGTCTTCTTCCCAGCATTTTGTTCTCTTTTCCCTGCCTATCTAAGTCCTGCCCTATCAAAAGGCCAAGGCAGTTTTCTTTATTCACCAATGAAAGCAACACATAGAAAGAAGGACCTCCTACATTCTACTTCTGCAACCATTCCTGCTGTCCCCTCTGAGTATGCCTGTCCCATCCCTGAAATCATAATATTCCTTATAGTCTCATCCTTGGCTTGTTTGCTTGCTTTCTTGCTTGTTTGCTTCCTTCCTTCCTAGTCTATGCTTTCCCAGGTTATATTGGTCAACTCTCGGAATTTTAATTCATGACTAAATACAAGTGATTCCCAAGTCAATTGCATTGGGTCAAGCTATCCCTCTGTCCCCAAGCTTCAGGCCTCCAAGCCAGGAAGACCTGTACACTCCTCGAGGTCAATGCTCTACTTTCTATGCTCTGAACCATGGCAGTGTCACCACATACCCCAGTCACATAAGCTAGATATCCAGAGTCACCTTGACTGCTCCTTCTCTTAATTCCTAAATCCAACCACCAGATTTTCCATAATTATTTCTATTTTTTAATTATTCCTAATCTTATTTCTTGAATACAGTCCTCTTCCTCCATCTTACTTGCTGTGACCTGTGTTCTAATAAAGATTTTCTTGGTTCTTGCCTGAGCGACTCATATTTGACTCCATTCTCTGTCTCCTGAAATCAATCTTCAAATACAGCCGGATGCTTCTCCAAGGTAAAAATGTGATCACCCTTTCTGCTACTGAGCCTACTGAGCCATGTACCCCCCCCAAACACTTGATATGATTAGCCCCACCACCCTTGGGCCCTTTGCAACACATCCAACATCTACAGTCTCATTTAAATTGTGCACTTCATTCCCTGGGAACCCCAGACCATTTCTGGTGTCACAGACCACAGACTTTGCCATTGTTCTCTTCAAACTGGCCTCCCATCTGCATCTCTTCCTCAGCCTTCTCACCATTTAGGACTCAGCTCAGCATCTTCTCCTCTAGACAACACCCACTCCCTACATCCACCCTAATCAGGACCAGGTATTCTCCCCTCTGCCTCCCCACCTCCTGCACTTCCCTCAGTTCCAACACCCATCATGCTGACTTGCCAATCACATAGGAGAAGAGCTGGGTCTCTTTGGTGAGTGAGGGCCTTAGTTAATCATGGAGATCCAAAGACTTCATTCAGTACCAAGTCACAAGAAAAGAGCCTTCAGCCACCACCTTGGATCCCAAAGGCAACAAGCTTTTTGCTTCCCAGCCACAGTCTTGTTTCCCAAATCCCTTCATGTCCAATTTCAGCTGTCTTTCAGAAGAGTCAGTCTGTAATCTCCTTCAGGGCAGTCACTAACTAGCCACAAGCCTGGATAAGTCTTAAGTGAGCCTCTCAAAATACAGCTGAAGTTTAAACCCTTGGTTGTTGAGTTTCATTAAATTCAGTAGCTGCCCCTTAAGCAACTTCTGTCCTAGTCAGCAACTGCAACCTCACAGCTACCAATAGTGTTTATGCCCAAGTGGCCTTAGCCAGGCAGGAATTCTGTTCCCTCAGGCACCAACTCTGTCACAATTGCTAAAGGGAACTTGATCGAGATCTCTATCTCTCTACAGAATGGGGGCTGACTGAGAAGCCATTGATAATGGCGCTGGGATGTGTCTCTACTGCATGTACTGGCTTTTTGGGATCCTAGTCTGTTTGGATGCACACCTTCCTAGGCCTGGGTGGAGGTGGGGAGGGCCTTGGACTTCCCACAGGGCAGGATACCCTGCCCTCTCTTAGGACTGGAGGGGTAGGGAGGAGGGTGAGTGAAGGAGCAGGAGGGGAATAGGAGGAGGGGAGGAAGTGGAAATTTTGAATGGAAAAATAAAATTAAAAGGTTGAGGTAAAATTCCGCTTTCTCAGAGAGGCTGAATAGCAAGCACCAAACCTCCTCTTCTGGCTAGTTGCTAATCAGTCTCCGGACCAAAGTTAATTTTATTTAATCACACAAATGTAACACATCTTTGCATCATGAAACAAATATTCCACAGTATCAGCAAATGTAACACATCTTAAATTAATATTCCACAACACTTGGTGCTGAGGGAAGAAATGCTAAGCAACTCACCATTGCTTGTATCACTGATAACACGTTGAAATTATTATGTTCATATACTATTAAAATCAACTTACAGCGTTGCACCTTTGTCAATGTGGCTTACTAGAAACTTTAAAAAATATGTCTTATTCACATTTGGTTACCAACAGCACACACTACAGTGTGCCACAACTCCAACTGCCTGAAAAACTCACTTCCTGTACTATCCTAGCACTTACAAACTTTATTTAAAGCTAAAACTTCAGGAGAAGACAGGCAAGCCACAGAAAGTAAGAAAGAAAAAGCCCACTTGACTCCTCAGACATACCTCTTTTTCCTTTGATTTTAATGCCATGGTTAGGCCCTGAATGGCTTTATCCCTCTTTAAGCTATTTTTCTTCTCTGTAGCAATTTCTCTTTCCTTCTCTCTAAGGTCCTCCTGAAGTGCCTAAATTAGATTAGAAAAACATTCACAAAGTTGATGTGTTCCAACCAAAATGCACTGTAAATATATCTTTAAGAGCACACTCAGATGCAGTTATTCTATCTTATTCCTGTCAACCTGTGATTAATGTTTCCTAGTCGAGCCGAACGCTGTGGCATCAGCTCCCAGTTACTGTGTTACTGCTCACGGCAACAGGGCAGGGTGAAGAGAAAGGGATCTGATCATCTGAGAAGCTGACAGCTATTCCTATGGGAAGGACTCCAATGCCTTCTAAAATCTGAATATAGTCACATCAGAGTCTTCAAAACTGCACCAGGTTATTTGGAGGAAATAACAGATCATTAATTTCATTCCTTAATGCTACAAAAGCTGGCAGAGAGTTTGGTTTGATGGGGACTGAGCCCTGCATTTATAGTCTGAGTTCACGTCTTAAGAAAATCACTACTGCCTCCCTCCTGGGCTGTTGTGAGGATCAGATGAGATTTAATAGATGGGAAAGTACTTTCTAAGCTGGCAGGCACTGTACAAATTGCAGTTGTTGTGACTAAGGGCCCTTGGAGCCCAGCTGTTGAATCAAACAGGCAGATTCCTCCCTCCAGCTATGGGATCATGAGCAAGTGACTTCACCTTTCTGAGCCTCAGCTACTACATCTACAAAATGGGAATTAGAGTCATGGCAAGGACTGAGGAACTACCTCCACTGTGCTGGATGCATAACTGGCACTCAGTGGCATCTGATCAATGGCAGCTGTTGTCACAGAGAATTATCTGTTGCACTCAGAATAAAATGAGAAGCAAGAAGAGAAAAAGTCTTCAAAAGAGTCTTAAAATGAATCAACATACCTGGATCTTCTCTTC
>PVIU01025333.1:0-23916 GCA_004026605.1 Ondatra zibethicus
TTTCAGTTTCAGGAGGTCCCATTTATTAATTGTTTTCTTTCAGTGTCTGTGCTGCTGGGGTTCTATTTAGGAAGTGGTTCCCTGTGCCAATGCGTTCAAGCGTACTTCCCACTTTCTCTTCTATAAGGTTCAGTGTGGCTGGCTTTATGTTGAGGTCTTTGATCCATTTGGACTTGAGTTTTGTACATGGTGATAGATAGGGGTCTACTTTCATTTTTGTACATGTTGATATCCATTTATGCCAGCACCACTTGTTGAATATGCTTTCTTTTTTCTATTTGGTATTTTTTGCTTCTTTATCAAATATCAGGTGTTCGAAGATGTGTGGATTGATATCTGGGTCTTCTATTCTGTTCCATTGGTCCTCCTGTCTGTTCTTATGCCAGTACCAGGCTGTTTTCAGTACTGTAGCTCTCTAGTATAGTTTGAAGTCAGGGATTGTGATTCCCAAACTCACTCTTGCAAGAAAGCTGCTATGGATTTTTTTTGGGGGGTAGGGTAGTCTCCTTTAGTGACCTCCCCTTTGAACCACATTTCCCCCTGGAAAGTGCGAGTGGTTATGCTTAGTGATACTCTGGGGAAGTGGCTCAATGGTAATAGCCATGGTGTTAATTTTTAGAACCTCACAAAGAAACACAACCTGGGCGGTGCTAGGGACGCCAAGACAGGCGGACCTCTGCGAGTTCGAGGCCAGCCTGGTCTACAGAGTGAGTTCCAGGACAACCAAAGCTCAGAAAAAGCCTGTCTATGCCTGTGTTGCAAGACCCCCAATGATCACCAGAAACCTGGTTTCTGATACAAACATACAAGGGTCTTTATTGACAAGCTCGAGCTTGTTCTGCAACCAGCAGGATACAGCAAATGGAGGGAATGTGGCCCCACACTCAGGGAAGGGTGAGTTTTTAAAGGGAAAAAAAAAACACAAGCAGGGAACTACATGTCTTGTCATTTCAAGATTGGGTCTGGGGAATGGGGCAAGGCAATCTTTTAAATCATTGGTCAGGTTATTGGCACAAAATCACAAACTGCCAAGAGAATGCCTGCAAGAGCATCTGGACCTTGTAGAGTTTATTGCCCTGTCTTCTGATTGGCTGTGTCAAGGGAGTTTGTTTAAATTTTGCTACCACAGCACATTCCATGTTTTGTTTTGTTTTTCTGGAACTGAGTTCAACCCCCCCATCACCAGATGTTCTAAGATGGTGGCCCTTTTACAAAATGGAGTCTGTGAAACCAAGTAGGTTTTCCTAGGTCCTCACACTCTGTCTCAAAAAACAAAAACAAAACAAAACAAAAATGACAGAGAGAGAGAGAGAGAGAGAGAGAGAGAGAGAGAGAGAGAGAGAGAGAATGTTGCTGGGTATGATGGCATGCACTTTTAGTCCCACTCAGGAGACAGAGGCAGATGGATCTCTGTACGCTTGAGTCAAAATTGGTCTATATAGTGAGTTCCAGGAGAGCCAAGGCTAGAGAGAGACCCAGTCTCAAAAGAAAACAAAAGAGAGGTGTTACCTAAAGAGCTTGGCCTGGACCAAGACAGTTGCTACTTGTCCCTCAGTGGTAACCATGACTAGCTTAACTAAGTCAAGTGATCCATCTCCGCAGCATGCAGCCTGGGGTTTTACCCATAGCTCTCCACTACAACCAGAATAAACAAGTCAGAAGCCCAGACACTCAGAAGAGGACAGCATGACAATCGTTCTTGGTCATCAGCTTGACTACCTTTGGAATTAACTAAAACCCAAGGGGCTGCTGGGTATACCTGTGAGGGATTTCTTTCTTAATTAAATGATCTGAAGTAGGAGGACCCACTTATAATCTGAATCTTTGAAGTGGGAAGACACACCTTTAATCAGGCCATACCTTCTACTGGCAGCCTAGATAAAAGACATGAAAGAAGGAAGTTTGCTCTTTGTCTGCTTCTCTTTGCTAGCAAGTCCATTCCTTCACTGGCATTAGAAGCATTAGAATCTATTTCTTTGGGATTCCAGCAGATACAGAAGGCCAGCTGAGAAATCCAGCCTCATGGACTGAGCATCTTCAAGATTCTTGGACTTTCTGTTCATAGCCAGCTATTGTTGAGTTAGCTGGACCACAGCCTTTAAATCATTCTAGTAAACCCCCTTCTCTATGTATAGAGATTCATTCTACAGTTCTGTTCCTTTCAAGAACCCTGACTTAGTACAGGCAGGTTGGTAGCCCTACTTAGAACAATTTATCTTAAACCATTTCCAAACTAGGAATGCAATCCCCCCCCTTTTTTTTTCTTTTTTCTTTTGTCAGTGAGGACAGGCTACCCACAGCCAAACATCTGAGGCTTTGGCACAGTATAAAACCATTCTCCACGCCACACCACCACCATCTTTTGGAGTTCCTCTGAGCTTGTTTGGTGTAGGAGGTGCTTCTTCATTTGTGTTGCTTTCATTGGTTGAATAAAGAAAACTGCCTTGGCCTTTTGGTAGGGCAGAAATCAGGAAGGCGGAGTAGACAGGATGGAATGCTGGGAGGAAGGGAAGTGTGGTAGACGCCATGTTCTCTGGCCCAAGATGGACACTGGTTAGACTCATGCTGGTAAGCCACATCCTCGTGGTGAATACAGATTATTAGAAATGGGCTGAATCAAGATGTGAGAGTTAGCCAAGAAGAGGCTAGAACTAATGGGCCAGGCAGTAATTAAATGAATACAGTTTCTGTGTAATTATTTCGGGAGTTAAGCTAGCCAGGCGGGATGAACAAGGGGCCCTGCACTGGGCCGCTGGGAGCCGGGTGCTGGGAACACAGCCCACGCCTCTTACTACAATTGTTGATAACTGACACTTCCTCACGGAAGGGAATTGGGAAGGTCAAGGACTCTCGCCTGGGTATCCAGGCACCCCCTCCTAGACAGGTGTCTGTAATCCTGTCCTAACTACACGTAGACATGGGGTACTGAGAAAGGGCTGATGCCTGTTGTGGGGGGGAACAGACTAGGGTATGAACTCCATATGCACAGCCATTGGGGGGGTCATCATCAGTGCTGGGCAGCACAGATCTTCAGCAAGGATGCCTTCATTCTTCTGCCCCAAACCCCTCACCTATGCTCTGTAAGTAGCCCAAAAAACTCATTGGTCCTCTAGAGTCAACTTTGGAAGAATCATACCTCAGTTTAGACCTGGGAACCTTGGGAGGAGGGATAGACACTGTGTCTTCCCCAGGGAAGGTGTTTTAGGAACATAGACCAGGCTGGGTGGCAGCCCTGAGTCCTGGCCTAGGGATTTTTGGCTATTTTTTCTTTCGAGAACCCTGAGTGAGCTCATAATTGGGCTGGAGAGGTGGTTCAGCAGTTAAGAGCACTGGTTGTTTTTCCAGAGGTCTTGAGTTCAATTCCCAGCAACCACATACATGGCTCATAACCATCTCTAGTGGAATCTGATGCCCTCTTCTGGTGTAAAGGCATGTATGTAGATAGAGCACTCATAAAATATAAAATAAATATTTTTTAAAAAGTAAGTCCATAGTTATCTTGTGCTCTGGCCTTGAGAAGAGCTGAGACTGCCTTGGAACATGCACATACATGACACATGCATGAGTGAGCGAGTGAATGGATGGTGCACTTCATCATGTTATATCTCACACCTATTCCACACGCTTCCTCTGTAGACCAGGCTGGCCTCGAACTCACAGAGATTCGCCTGTCTCTGCCTCCTGAGTGCTGGGATTAAAAGTGTGTGCCACCATCGCCTGGTCTTTTTACTTAAAAAAAATATTTATTTAAATTTTTTTACATGCATTGGTATGAATGTGCCAGATGCCCTGGAACTAGAATTATAGACAGTTGCGAGCTGCCATGTGGGTGCTGAGAATTGAACCCAAGTCCTCTGGGAAGAGCAGGCAGTACTCCTTTTTGTTTGTTTCTTTATTTTTGTTTTTTGAGACAGGGTTTCTCTGTGAAGCCATGAGTGTTCTGGAACTCGATTTGTAGCCTAGGCTGGCCTCAAACTCACAGATATCCACCTGCCTATGCTTCTCAAGTGCTGAGATTAAAGGCATGTGCCACCACATCCTTTAACTTTTTAATTTTTTGTTTAATTTTATTTATTTATTTGCTTGTTTGTTTGTTTATGGCTTTGCAAGACAGGGTTTCTCTGTAGCCCTGACTGTTCTGGAACTCAGTCCATAGACCATGCTGGCCTTGAACTCTGGGAGGGATGGGCGCCACCACAGCCTGCTAGGATTCAGGCATTACGCTGGCCTGCTCTGTCATCTGGCAGGGTGTACCCAGGCTGTACCCTGGCCAGCCCAGTCCTCGATTGTATGCATGTGCAAAGATCCCTTTAAGAGACAAGTTCTGCCTACTCCCAGTTTCTTTCCTGCTGCTCCTCTCTCTGTCTCTCCTATTCTCTCCCGTTCTCTCTTTCCTTCCTATTCCTTTTATCTGTCCCTCACCTGCCATGGTACCCACCAAGGTCCCAACTTGCCATTTTACAACACAGTCTACTAATTTTTTTTTTAACATTTTAAAACTTTCCTGGGGTCAGAGACACATGCCGTAGCATGTGTATGGAAGTCAGCAAACAGCTTGAGAGAGCTGTTTTTCTCCTGCTACCATGTGGGTTCCAAGAGGTCAGGCCTGGGGATCCATAGCTTCACCTACAGAGCCACCTCACAGTCCATCCTCTCTTTTTCATAGCCCTCATTTCCCGTGACCTTCACAATGACCCATCTTGGTAGGGAGGTGACCTCCATCTCACAGGCCTAGCCTTCCAAAGGAAAACACCAGGTTCAGACCCTCACTGTGCTCAGCAGGCTCACCCAGGCCCCCCGTCCTCGAGGGCCTCATGGATCTGGACGGGCAGCACAACACAGGTGTCGGTGAACGTGGAGCTGCCAGTGCTTTTTATGGTAGGGTCTAAGGGTGGAGAGAGTGGGGCAAAGTGGGTTTTGCTCAGGGTCAAGTGAATAGTGAGAGGTCTTAGCACACCTGCCAAGTCCCCAGCTACTGAACCCTGCCTCTGCACAGTTCAGAGACCTGGAGATATAGCTGGACACCCTTCATGGTCCACCTGCCTGGGGAGAAGTGTGAGGATTAGGAGGTCCAAGGAGCCACTGTGGCAAGTGAGGGAGGGCATAGACTCATGTTTCTGTCAAGGTGGCTGACAAAGAGCTGGAAATGGCTCAGTGGTTAGGAGCACTCACTGGTTCTTTTTCCAGAGGACACACTCACAAGGTGGTTCACCTATCTGTAACTGCAACTTCAGGGGATCTGCCCTCTGGCTTCCACAGGCACCTGAGTTCATGTGCCCATATACACATGCAGATATACACACCCACACAGAAGTAGAAATAGTAAAAACAAACCTTTGTCGAGTGTGGTGGCACACACCTTTAAGCCTCGCACTTTGAAGGCAAAGGCAGTTTGGAGGCCAGCCTGGCTCCAGGATCTACAGAATGAGTTCCAGAACAGCCAGGGCTACACAGAGAAGCCCTGTCACAAAACCAAACCAAACAAAAAAAAGTGATTGACAAATGCTTGTATTCTGGTGGCCCTCTCTGTAGTCTGGGATTTGGGGGAACCTGCCCCCTCCTTGGGGAGGTAGCCTGAGAGGGTTAGTCTTCCATCCCAGTGCGGAACCCTGAGACCTGAGCCTACAGCCTCAGGCTGCTAAATCAATAGTGACACCACCTCAGCTCACAGCCCTAAGGAGGCCCACAGGACTGGCCCTCTTACCCACACACGGCACCCATTCCAACCTCTGCCCTGCTCAACCTCAACTCTCAAAGAGGACAGCAACCTCCAGGCAGTCAGGGAGACATAGTGGGCTCCAGAAGCCTCTTGGCAGTTAAGGAATTATTAGCAAAACTAGGAAAAGAAGTTTCTAGGAGTTAGCATGCTGGCACACAGGCCTAACAACTTGAGCTCACTCTCTTGAACCCACATGAAGATGAAGGGAGAGAATCAAATCCACAAAGTTGTCCTATGACCACACTTCTACCACTCATGCCTACCCTATACATTATGCCCACTGTACTCCCCCACCCATACAATAGTACTGAATAAATAATGTTTGTAAAGGTTCTAGGATCACTATACCTTCTGTTTCCTAAGAGGTATGTGTTGCCCCAAGCAAGGGGTCAGTAGGCCGTGGAAGGCAGGGACAGAGGCTGGCAGTGAAGAAGAGAAGGACCCGAGTGTTATCATTTATAAAGAGGCAGCTGACCGAGGCCAGTCTCACAAGGGTGGAAGGGTGCTGGCTGGTCACTCAAGGCCTCGGCGAGTCCCCTGGCAGGTGGGAGACAGCAGTGGGTGAGAGACAGTTCTGTCCAGTGGTCAGCGCTTTCACGTGATGAAGCGAATTGTAGATGGATGTTGTTCTGTGCCCATCTGTCTTGTCTTTGGAGGAATAGAGTGCTGCTGCTAGGAGCCAACCTGTCTTATGTTTTCACAAACTCAGAAAAAATTCTTTTGAGTTCCGGGGAGCAGAATTAAAGGATTCACCTTGAACAGATCCAAGAGACACTGAACAATTCCGTACCACAAATCCTGGACAGGAGTAAAGCAACCAGCTACTCCAGGATGTGACCAGCACCCAGCTTTCTCAAGCCCCCCAAGAAAGACTTGAACACCCACAAATAAGCAGGAAGCCATCTTGAGAATCCACTGTCCCAATTCCCTCAACCTGCTGTGCCTAACTCCCCGCCTTTTTATTATAAGAAAAAGATGGGAATGTTGCACTCTGCTGGCCTGGTCTGTCACCTGGGTACCCTGTCACCTTAAGAGACAAGCCCCACCCACTCCCAACCTCCCCTTCCACCAAGGCATGCCAATCTCCCACCTCCTCTCTAGCTCTGTACTCTCTCTCTGTCTCTCTCTCTCTCTGCCCTTCTTCTGAAGAGGCAGCTTCTGCTTCTCTTTTCTTCCCCCTTCTCCCCATCCCTTCCCCATCCATAACCCATTAATAAACTCTATACCCAGCTCTCTCTACATGTCATTTCTGTCTGTCTCTCACCTGCCACGTTTTCCTACCCACCAAGGAGACCCGCCAAGGCCTCACGTGGCACCAGCCTCGGGTCCCACCACTTTATAATGATAACATTGGTGTGTGACTTGGCCAGGCTCTCCCCCATGTTCCCTCCCACCCATGGGCAGGCTGGCTGAGGACACGTGGGGACCCTGGACTTGGACCACTTTCCAACATCCTGTGCCTGCTCCATTGCTACAAATAGTAAGGTCCCCTTCTCCAAGTCAGTTTTTGCTGACATTCATCTCTGGTTATTCCCTGCGGCTAAGGACTGAGATCTGGCTTCTCGTTCTCAAACTGTAGTCCTCATCTTGTTCCCAGACTGTAGTTTCTTGGCCGCTCAGAGTGACCCCTGGTCCCCACCCTCTGAGCTGACAAGTCTTAGGGTGAACTTGACCTATCTCTCGACTCTTGCTCTATCCAGAAGACATTTGAGGATACATAGCCATTGGGTCCTCACCTTTCTCACATTCTTGCCTTGGGGAATAGACCTAAAACTATCTGTCCAACCTCCCCCCGTATGTCTTTCACAGACCCTAAGACCTCTGCTGTACTTACAGATTTCTGACCCGCCTTTGCACTAATAAATGGCTACGCACCCCTTAACTAACACCTTAAAGTGGGAGCTTTCTCATTTCTATCAGCAAACAGGCAGATTAAAAAGTTTCTGTTGCTAGGCGGTGGTGGCGTACGCCTTTAATCCCAGCACTCGGGAGGCAGAGGCAGGCGGATCTCTGTGAGTTCAAGACCAGCCTGGTCTACAAGAGCTGGTTCCAGGACAGACTCCAAAGCCACAGAGAAACCCTGTCTCGAAAAATCAAAAAAAAAAAAAAGTTTCTGTCCCGCTGGCATCTCACACCCACCCACTTTTCCTTTCCCTAGGCGCCCCATCCCTACCTGCCTGTAAACGATCCTTTTCTTGCTATTCCTTTTCTTGTTCCTATTCTGTCTCTGCCACCACTACAGCTGCTGGTCCTTCAGTAACTGACAAAACTGGCCAGATCCCAGACGGCTGTTACACTCCCAGCCCTTGCTCCCCACAGTGGCTGGCATGCCCCTCTCCTGAAGCTTGTTGGCCTCCCGATCTTTTTCCAAGGTCATCAGAAGGTGTAGTGATTGTATTTACAGCTCCATCACAGACCCATCATTCCCTCTGAGCAACCAGCCAGCACTCACCAGACAGGCATGGTGCAGACCGGGAATCAAAATCCTAGCAGAGGGAATGACTCAAAACCAATGTGACAGTTAGTTCCAAAGGCAGAGCAGGACCAGGGTGCACAGCTCTTCTTGGACTGCCTAGGGAGGTGCAGAACGCCTTCCTTGGAACCTTGTGAGTGCACAGCCCTTGCCTCCTACCTCCCACCTGCCCTAGCCACACCTACTATCTTGTAGAAATCTGCCTCCCCAAAGGAGACAGCCAGTAGAAAGGGTGGGGTGGGACCTAAAGAGCTGTTACACAGAGAAACCCTGTCTTGAAAAACCCGAAAAAAAAAAAAAAGAAAAAGAAAGAAAGAGATAGCTCAGTGGCTGGAGGTACTTGCCAATAAATTTGATAGAGCGAAGTTCAGTCCCTAGAACTACATGGAATGGAAGAACCAGTTCCCACAAGTTGTTCTCTGACTTCCATATGTGCCCTGTGGCATATGCATGCGCACACACAATAAATAATAAATGTAACTTAAAACATTTCCAAGATGTGGGCCAGCATGTTTATTATTCTTTTCTTTTTGTTTTGCTTCGTTTTTTTTTTTTTTTTTTTTTTTTTTGAGACAGTGTCTCAGTGTGTAGCAGTCTCTGGCTGTGGTGGAACTTAATCTGTAGATCAGGCTGGCCTTGAACTCAGAGATCCATCCGCCTGCCTTTGCCTCTGAGGGCTGGGACTAAAGGTATACTGGGAATACCACTGCTCTAAGTCCCAGTTTCACCAATGTGAAGCTGTGCTGTGCTGGCTGCGCTCATGTATCAGCCCATCAAACACTGATACAATGTGGCCATCGAGGTGCAACAGCGAGGCTGCTGTGAAAAAACATTTCTGTGAGTAGGTGTATGGGTCCCTCCAGAGCAGCTGGAGGCCTTGAGAGCAACATACTGTGCTAAAGAAGACTTCCTGCCTTCCAGCAGCATCGCTCCTGCCTGAATTCCTGGCCTCCTGGCTTTGCAGCTCCCAAAACAAGGTATTTATTTATTGATTGATATTTCAAGACAGGGTTTCATTGTAGCTTTGGACTCTGTCCTGGAACTAGCTCTTGTAGACCAGGCTGGCCTTGAACTCACAGAGATCTCCCTGCCTCTGCCTCCCAAGTGCTGGGATTAAAGGCGTGCACCACTACTGCCTGGCCAAAACAAGGGAGACTGGGTTCAGCAGCAGAGGCTTGCTGAATGCCAGCGAAGTCCTAGGTTCTATTTTCACAGCTACAAAGAAAAACAAGAGGCAGAAGTCGGGACGTCAGGACCTCAAAGTCACCTACTGAGCTTGAGGCCATTCTGGGCTACATTAGACATTGCCTCAGAAAAACTAAACAGCAAAGGGGTACACACACACAGAGAGAGAGATAGAGACAGAGACAGAGACAGAGAGAGACAGAGAGAGAGAGACAGAGACAGAGAGAGAGAGACAGAGAGAGACAGAGGGGGGGGCTGTCTCTGGTCACAAGGGGGAGCCCGGGCTTGCAGAGCGCTTCTTTGCTAAACAATGGCACTGAAATGGGACTGCAGGGTACCAAGCTGACCCTCTGCTGTGATGCTGGGAAAGGCACAGGACGGCTGCCCTCCTAGAGGAGGGAGTATTCCAGAGCTCAACAGGGGAAGGCACTACCTACAGTCAGCTGTACATTTTAAGCGCCAACTAGTGAGACTATAATCTATGTCAGCATGATGAACTCCCCCAGGGGAAAAGCCAGCCCTGTGTCAGGGCCTCTGTGACTGAAGACTGGCACTAGGAAGAGAACCAGGATCCTGGGTAATGTCTCAGAAGCATTATAACATCCAGAGGCCAGCTGGGTAGAGGCAGGGCCTGTGAGTCTCTGCAGGACTTAGCAGGGCACAGAAGGTGCTGGGTCCCTCTGCAAGCCCAGGGGCATTCAGGAACATATTCACCTCTCAACTGAGCCCATTTCCCCTTATTCCTCTGTGGACACGGAGTTTGATGTGCATACCAACGTACCTAGAAAGGCCCAGCTTGAAGTTCCTTCTATACGCTGTCTGAGCTGCCTCAGGCCAGGTAGGTTCTCTGACCACTTCTCATGCCTGGCCAGGTTTCTAGGTTGTCTTAACACCTCCACCCTGTTATGTGGGTTTTTTTTTTTAGCACTTTTTTATGATTTATTTTTATTTCATGTGCATTGGAGTTTTGCCTGTATGTGAATATTGGGTCCCCTAGAACAGGAGTTATAGACAGCTGTGAGCTGCCATGTGGATGCTGGGAAATGAACCTGGGTCCTCTTGACCTGTTATGTGTTCTTGGAGCCATCCAAATATCCTGGCCCCCATGAGAAGATGAGAATAGTGAGATTCAGAGGGGAGGTCCTGGCTTGAGCTCATGGCCAGATGGGCACCCTGCCCCTGTTCCACCCACTAGTACAGAATCCAGGCGGCCCCGCCCAGCCTCACTCCAACATTGGCCATCTGCCCTGCACAGCTCAGTCCCCAGCCTCCCTATTGACACCTTCCTTGTCTCCCAGGACTCCCTGTGGCTTCCATGTGCCACTTACAGAGCCTCTGCCAAGCTGGGGCTGCTGCTAAGACTACCTCAGGGCATGGCTTGGCTTCTTGCATGATGTTAATCCGTTTTCTTTCTCAGACAGCTTTTCTGTTCACAGAAGGTTTTTGATAAATGATTGTTAATGCTTTGTCAAATATCCACCCATGCCAGGTCCTTTCCAATCCAAGTATAAGGGTACTAACAGGCTTCTCAGCACCCCGAGACAGCACAAGTATATCCCCATCCTACAGAAAGAAAAACCAAGGCAGAGGGAAAGAGGTACTGCTCAGAGGCACAGTGGCAGCAATGACCACATCCACACCAGGCTGTTCCGAGCCCTTTGTGTATACTGAGCCATTCAGTGCGCCCCACATATATCTGACATTGGTGCCATTCAGTCTCACTAGGGAGGTGGGGAATAGACTCTCAGAGGGCAGAGAGGTGCTCAAGGCCACCCACCTGGAAAGCAGTTGACTCTGTAGTCTGATCCAGGTCCTGATTCCACAGCTCACACTCAGATCTGGTGGGCCTCTTGGAGGTAGGGTGGGATTTGAACTCAGACCCTGTTTTCCCTGGAGAGGCAGCAAAGAAGGCAGGTTAACACCTCAGGTTGTGCAATGGCTCCATCATGCTAGGGCAAAAACCACAGCTGAGAAATGGGCCAGTTTCCAGGCAGACTCAGCTGAGTCTGAGGAAGTGGCTTTGGCCAGGAACCCTACGAGGGTGGAGGGCTCCCCAAGGACCAGGAAGGACATGGCCTGGGGCTCTCCAGGACCTGGAATGGCATCAATGGCCACCAAGCGCTCTGCAGTGAGCCGGTTTCCCGCTTCCACGAGCTTCCAAGTTCTCAATGTTTACTGCAGATGAAACTTGTGCTCTTCCTTAACAAGAACCTGTTTTCGCCCTTCCCCCTCCTTTTGAGACAGTTCCACCTGGAAGCCCAGGCTATTCCAGAACTCATGTAACTTGTAGCTATCCTCTTGTCTCAGACCCAAATACCAAGATTATAAAGGTCACCACACTCAACAAAAATTTCTTTTAAAAATTACATCTATTTGTGCATGTGTATGACGATGGATGGATCTATGTGTGCCATGGCTCACATGAGGATGTCAGAGGACTACAATGGCAGGAATTGGCTCCACAGGCCCAGGGCTGGAACTGGTTATCAGGCTTCTTTGGAAGAGTCTTTTCCTAGATGAGTCATTTTGCCACCTCCTAAATGTATTTTTTTAATTCATTTCTGTGTATATGGATGGGTGTCTTGCCTGCATGTGTATCTGTGCACCACATGCTTGCACTGCCCAAAGAGGCCAGAAGAGGGCATAGAATCCCAAGAACTGGATTTACAGATGGTTGTCAGTCACTGTGTGGGTGCTGGGAATCAAACCTGAATCATCTGGAAGGACAGCCAGTGCTCTTAACCTGTGAGCCGTCTCTCTAGCCCCCCAATTTCTTAACTGTAAAATTTAAGAACATGTTTAGAGACTACCCCTTTTAAGTAATAGCCAATATTTCTGGAGGCCTCTGTTATGGATAAACATGAATCACCAAACTTGGCCCTGAAAGAAATCTTGGAATGAGGCTGGGATTGGTAATTCACACCTGTAATCCCAGCCATCAGGAAGCTGAGGCAGGGGGATTATTCCATATTTGAGGCTAGGTCATCCAAGCCAACCTGGACTTCTGAACTGTAGAGTGAGACCTTGTCTCATACTGCCCCATCAAATAAAGACAGAAAATTTGTATTAATGCCAACCTCCGGAATGATGGGTACTGACTTGATGAGCTGTGCAAGCATAGACAAGTTACTTCTTCTTTCTGAACCTCAGTGTTCTCACCTCTAAGTTGGAGGTACTAGGGCAAGGTATGATGGTGGACACTTGTAATCTCAGCACTTGGGAGGCTTTGCCAGGAGAATTGCAAGCTTGGGGCAGTTTGGGCTGTATACTGAGACAGAGTATGTCTCAATAAAATAATGACTTGGGCGGTACAGCTCAGTGGTAGAGCACTTTCCTGACAGGACAAGGACATGGGTTCCATTGCCAGCACGACACACCACAGCAGTCATGCCTGTCATAATTAATATTCTCAGGCTGGCAGGATCTAGAATTATCTGGGAGATGGGCCTCTGGGTTAGGGTGAGGGGTGGGGTCTTCTTGATTATTCCTCAATGTGGGAGGTGCTATTTCCTAGAAGGGATGCTGGATTGGACTGTGAAAGTGGAGAAGGGACCTAAGCAACCTGTATTCACTACTCTTTCTTCTTTCTTTTCTTTTCTTTCTTTTGTTTTGCAGGCTGGTTGCCTGGTGGCATACACCTTTATTATTTATTTATTTATGTATTTATGTATTTATTTAGTTTTTCGAGACATGGTTTCTCTGTAGCTTTGAAGCCTGTCCTGGAACTCGCTCTGTAGACCAGGCTGGCCTCGAACTCACAGAGATCCACCTGCCTCTGCCTCCCGAGGGCTGGGATTAAAGGCATGCACCACCACCGCCCATCCCCATTGTGGGCACTCTGAGCACCATCCATAATGGAAGAAGAACCAAAATGCCTCATTATATTCCAATAAGCACTGTAGGTCAAACCAGTTGTGGGGTGTGGAGACATGCCCTGGTGACAGTTTCCCTCCCCTGGCCCGGCCCTCCTTCATTCCCTGATGCTGAGGCAGAGCCCACTTAGTTGTGCCTCACCCAGATTGTACTAGGGCTGCCTGGTGTTACTGTGTCAGGACCCAGGGGCCAGGCCTAGGTGTTCAAACTCCAGACCTGGATAATGTGAGAAGACAGAGCCCTTGCATATCACACACTGTGGATGTCTCCTTCAGGCCTGCACAGAATCCACTGTTTTCTGCCTTCCATACCAAACCACCCCAAAGTGCTTCCTGCAGGTATCAAACCAGACAATGTGTGAAGCTCCCCCGCACCCGCACGTGTGCTGGCCTCTCTGCTCCATGCACTGCTCTGTCCTCTTCCAGGAATGCCTTTCCATTTCATCTCCGCCTGGCAATCTTCTGTGTATCCTTCCAAACGTCCTCTGGCCCACCCCTCCCAGAACAGTCACCCTCTGCACCGCTCTCAGCCCACCCTCTTCTCAGCTGGACTCTGTCAGGGTTTGAAGACATTGTTATGACTCTCTGTGTCTGTCTCTCTGGTGATAGGGACAGTTGGGAGCTATTCGCTTCACTCCCCATGTTCCCAATATACTAGATTTGGAAAACCTGGCCAGCCAGTGGGTGAATGAAAAAGTAGATGAATTTGGCTGAGCCACGGTGGCCACACTCGGGAGGTAGAGGCAGGCAGATCTCTGTGAGTTTGAGGCCAGTCCAGTCTACAGGGAGAGTTACCAGACAGGCAGGGCTACACAGAAAACCCTGTCTTGAAAAACCTAAAGAAAAAAAAGAAAAAAGAGATGAATTTGCAAATGATGATCTTGTCCCATACTTGTCGTTAACACAGCTTGAAAACGCTCTCCAAGGCTTGAACCTGTTTGGGGCTGGAGAGATGACTTAGTGGGCCTTGTGGAAGACTATGATTCTATTGCCAGCACCCACACAGTGGCTCACGACTGCCTGGAACTCCATTTCCAAGGAATCAGATGCCCTGTCTGGCCTCTTTGGGCACTGCTTGCTTGTGATCTGCAACACACATGCAGGCAAAACACACATAAATGGGAAAAAAGCCAAATGGTTCAACCACCTCCCACCCAGTTCCAGTGAGGGAGTAAAAGAAAACATAAACACCTTGTGCTGGGCGGATTCTGTAAAGCTGACACAAACTAGAGTCACCTAGGAAGAGGGACCCCAAATGAGGAATTGCCTCCGTCGGACTGGCCTGTGGGCACATCTGTGGGGGACATTTTCTTGATTCATGATTCATATGCGAAGGTTCAGCCCACTGTGGGTGGTGTCACCCCTAGGCCGGCAGCCGGGAAACCAGCCAGTAGTAACCAGCCTTTCATCATGGTTTCCGCGTCTGCTCCTGCCCTGAATTCCTGCCTCAGCTTCCCTCAGTGATGGACTGTGGTCCTGTAAGCTAAAATACCTCCCCAACTGCAACACATGCAAGTTACTTTTGGTCAGGGTTTTCTCAAAGCAACAAACAATGCACACCTGCGTCATTTCTCATCAAAAATCATCTTTTACCTTGATTTTAATTCTAAGCCCTGCACAACCTTTTGGGTCTTTGAACAAACTTGGAACTACTGAGGAAGCATAGGGGCTCCTGACGAGTTCAGGGAAGTTCCAGACAAGGGGAGGGTGGAATTCATAGAACCCCACAAATTCTACATTCCCCATAGTAAAAAAAAAATGGGGTTGTTCTTCTTCATTTTTTTCTTAAGTAAAAGCTTTGTTTTGTTAAAAAAAAGATGACACAACCCCTAATAAATGATGTTCATGCCATCATTTAAAAAGATTTAACTCAGCTGGGAAGACCAAGAGAAAAATAAAATTACTCTCCATGGTACCTCCCAGCTACTTAAGAAAGTTATTCTTGAGGTCAGTTGCTGAGCTCCACCTAAGATACCGCAACAATTTCCATGACCCAGAGAATGTGTGTGAGGGTCCCTCCTGGACTCAGCACCCCTCTCCTGTAACCCACTCATCCGTTTGTCTAGTTAACTGTCTGCTGAGGTCAGGTTGTAGCTCAGTTATAAAGTACTTACCTAGCAAGTGTGAAGACTGAGGTTGCACCCCAAGCACTGTTAAAAAAAAAACAAAAACAAAAAGGAAGAAAACATCATGAACACAATCCTGTGCCAGGTTCTGCACTCTAGGGATTCAGGGTGGAGCTGTTCTAAATTCAAATAATGACGCATGAAAGTATATGGTTACATCTGTGGCCAGAGCCATAGGTGGAGTCTGGTTCTCTGAGGAAGCCAGAGACAGCAGGGAGGGCTTTCTGGAGGAGGTAGTGGCTGCTGATCTTAAGGAGTAAGGCAATAATCTGGAGAGACTGAAAAAGTGTGTGTGTGTGTGTTGTGTGTGTTGTCTGAGGTTTCTGTCCCACCCAGTCCCCCAGCTGTTTAGTCCCAAAAGAAATCACACAGAGGTCTACATTAACTATAAACTGATTGGCCCATTAGCTCAGACTTCTTATTAACTCTTATAATTTATATTAGACATTATTCTTATCTGTGTTAGCCACATGGCTCAGTACCTTCTTCAGCGGCATAGTCACATCTTGTTTCTTCTGTGTCTGGACAGGACTGCAGAGGGAGCTTCCTTCCCTCTTCCCAGAATTCTCCTGTTCTTATTGACCCACCTCTATGTCCTATCTGGTTGTCCCACCTATAATATACTTCCTGCCTGGCTACTGGCCAATCAGCGTTTATTTAAAACATAATTGAGAGAATGTAGACAATTGTCCCACACTGTGTGTGTGTGTGTGTGTGTGTGTGTGTGTGTGTGTGTGTGTGTGTGTGTGTGTGTGTGTGTGAGAGATTATGATGTGACCACACTGAAAGCTGCCAGCTCCCCTTCTTCCACCACTGCAGACAGACCTGGAATTTTGTTTTGTTTTTTCAAGACAAGGTTTCTTTCTTTCTTTCTTTTTAAAATAAATGTATTTATTTATTATGTATATACATGTGCCCCTGCACACCAGAAGGGGGCACCAGATCTCATTATAGATGGCTGTGAGCCACCATGCGGTTGCTGGGAATTGAACTCAGGACCTCTGGAAGAGCAGTCAGTGCTCTTAACCTCTGAGCCATCTCTCCAGCCCCTCAAGACAAGGTTTCTCTGTGTATCTTTGGAGCCTGTCTTGGAACTTGCTCTGCAGACCAGGCTGATGTCAAACACCTCAGATCCGCATGCCTCTGCTTCTCAAGTGCTGGGATTAAAGGTGTCATGGTACCACCACCGCCTGGCCCAGACCTGGCTCTGTCCTAGATCTGCCCTTCCACTCAAATAATTTGCTAGTAACACCTGGCATCCAAGTTGATCATAGGGTCTGAGGGAGGCATGTGACACGTTCTGATACTGAGGGAGTAGTGTGAAGGGAACTACTGCAAAGTACCAGGCAGCCCCTTTCCTACCTCTGGTCACCAACAGTGCAGACGTGATGTACAGAACTGCTGCAGCCATCTTGAACCCCTGAAGCTGAGGCCCACTGATGAGGGTGCTTATCAAAAAGAGCAAGAATCTCGGTCTCTTGATGTTGCTAAGCCTTCAGATAAGCGACCCTGGTCCGTTCTGCCTACAAGGAAAGTAGGTTCCCTTGTATAAGTGATTTTGAATTGGTCTAGTAGTGTCAGTCAGGTTGAAAGTGTGGCTAAGGGCTTGACATACTGAGGTGAGCAGATTGCTTTTACTCGGAAATGGGCGCTTACTTGGGGTGAGAGCAGAGGCTGTGAGGAATATGAATTGGGCCGCTTGTGTAAACAGAGGCTGCTCATTTGTTTCTTGGCCGCCCAGAGAATAATCACACAAAACAATATTAATTACAACACTGTTTGGCCAATGACTCAGGCGTATTTCTAGCTAGCTGTTATATCTTAAATTAACCCATTTCTAGTAATCTGTGAATCACCATGAGGCTGTGACTTACCCGTAAGGTTCTGGCTGGTGGCTGGTGTCTTTCTCCTTTGGCAGCTACATGGCATCCCCTTGACTCTGCCTACTTTCTCTCTCTCTGTTCAGATTTCCTGCCTGGCTTCTGATCATTCATTTCATAGACGCCCAGATGCGAAATAATCACACAGAAACTATGTTACTTACAGTACTATTTGGTCAACTGCTTAAGCATATTTCTAGATAGCTCCTATATCTTAAATTAACCCATTTCTATTATTCTATGTATTGCCACAAGGCTGTGGCTTACTTGGTAAAGTTCCAGGTCTGTCTCCTTCGGCAGCTACATAGCATCTCTCTTACTGTGCCTCTTCTCTCTATATCTATCTTTGCTTGTTTTTCCTGCCCAGTTCTATTCTGCCTGCCATAGGCTGAAACAGTTTATTTAATAACCAATGGTAATAAAGCATATTTATAGCATATAGAGGGGAATCCCCTATCACACTTCTCACTCCCAAGCCATTCTGGCTTACTCTATCTAGCTTTATTTATTTATTGTGTGTGTGCATGCACACTTGCGCATGTGTGTATGTGTGTGTGCACACATGTGCATGCACATATACACAGATATGTGCCATAGCACACATGCAAAAGTCAAAGAACAACTTTCGGGAGTTAGGTCTCTCCTTCCATACTGTGGGACTCATGACTCAGACTCAAGCTTTGTGCCAAAAAGCTTAACTGAGTCATCTTACTGACCCTCCCTCCATCTTAGGGAGCAGCTCTAACCCAAGAGGCTTCAGAAGCTAAGACTCAGGGAGTAAAGGAAAGTTTCTAGAAGGTACTGCACAGAAGCCATGTGCCAATTGCAGATACCCTGAGGAATCCTCCCAGGGGCAAATACCTGTCAAGTGGTCCCAAGAATTCCCAGGTAGCCACACTCTGCAATGCCCTTGGTTTCCTTGCTTTGCTTTAACTTATGAACCTGAAGTTCCACCGAGTTTGTTGTACTGAGTGTTATCCACACATCTTATATTCCACCCTTCGTGCGTATGTATGTGTGTGGTGTATGCATATGTACAAATGTACGGTGGCTTGTGGTGGTCTGAATGAGAAATGTCCCCCATAGGTTCATGAACTTGAACACATTAGAAAAGTAGTTAAGTATGAGCCAACCGGCCAGCAAGCGGCATCTTCCGTGGTACTGCTGCACTTGGCTGTGTGGATTTCCTGCTCAGAGATGAAGCTGCATGGACTAGCACGCAGCCCACCTTCACATTTCTGCTTGATTTTCTGCTCTGACTTCCCTGATGATGGACTGCAACCTTGGAATAAGATGAAATGTTTATCATAGCCACAGAATGAACTAGAACACTCAGTGGCCATGGATGAAACTGAGAAGCAAGTAGGGGGACTTGAATGCCACCCCTGAGAGTGGACTGGATAGAGTGATGGAGAGAGGGACAACAGGGAGAGACAGAAAGGGAACAGAGGACAATTCTCATACTTCCATATTGACAATTCAAGCCACACAGCTGAAGTCAAGGTCAAAAGTGTGAGAAGATGAACAGACTATTGAGGCTTTCTTCTATAAGAGAAAGGGCAGGTGTGGCATACAGTCCACCTCAACTTCTTACTCTCATTACATACATTGCTTGGCATTGGGTCTGGTGGGTAGCCCACATAGATAGCCACTACCAATAAATCAGACTCGAGAAAGTAGAGGAAAGATGTTTGCTCTCTGCTGCCTCTCTCACCTAAGGCAAGTGTGCTGGTTAGTGGTTTTTTTGTTTGTTTGTTTGTTTTTGACAAGTCAACACAAACCTCAACATATCTGAGAAGAGGACTTTCATTTGGAAATTGTCTCTATCAGAATGGCTTGTGTGTGGACATTTTCTTAATTAATGATTGGTATGGGAGGGCCTAGCTCACTATGGGTGGTGCCACTATGGTCAGTTGGTCCTGGGTTATATAAGAAACCAGGCTAATGAGCTGAATGGTGGTGGCCTTTAATTCCAGGAGGCAGAGACAGGCAGATCTTTGTGAGTTCAAGGCCAGCCTGGTCAACAGAGTGAGTTCCAGGGCAGGCTCCAAAGCTACAGAGAAACCCTGCTTTGAAACATCAAAAGAAAAGAAAGATGGCACAGGGAACCACTTCCTAAATAGAACCCCAGCAGCACAGACAATGAGAGAAACAATTAATAAATGGGACCTCCTGAAACTGAAAAGCTTCTGTAAAGCAAAGGACACGGTCAACAAGACAAACGACAGCCTACAGAATGGGAAAAGATCTTCACTAACCCCACATCAGACACAGGGCTGATCTCCAAAATATACAAAGAACTCAAGAAATTGGACACCAAAAGATCATGTAATCCAATTTAAAAAAATGGAGTACAGACCTAAACAGAGAACTCTCAACAGAGGAATCTAAAATGGCTGAAAGACACTTAAGGAAATGTTCAACATCCTTAGTCATCAGAGAAATGCAAATCAAAACAACTCTGAGATTCCATCTTACACCTGAAAGAATGGCCAAGATCAAAAACACTGATGACAACTTATGCTGGAGAAGTTGTGGGGAAAAGGGAACACTTCTGCATTGCTGGTAGGAATGCAAGCTGTTACAGCCCCTTTGGATGTCAGTGTGGCAATTTCTCAGAAAATTAGGAAACAACCTTCCTAAGACCCAATAATACTACTTTTAGGTATATATCGAAAGGATGCTTAATCTTGACACAAGGACATGTGCTCAATTATGTTCATAGCAGCTTTATTTGTCATAGCCAGAACCTGGAAACAACCTAAGTGCCCCTCGATCGAAGAATGGATTAAAAAAAAAAGTGGTACATTTACACAATGGAGTACTACACAGCAGAAAAAAATAACAACAGCTTGAATTTTGCGGGAAAATAGGTGGAGCTAGAAAACATTATTTTGAGTGAGATAACCCAGACACAGAAAGACAATTATCACACATACTCACTCATAGTGATAAAGCAAAGAAAGCCAGCCTACAAACCACAATCCCAGAGAACTTAGACAACAATGAGGACACTAAGAGAGACTTACATAGATCTAATCTACATGGGAAGGAGAAAGTATAAAAAGACAAGATCTCCAGAGTAAATTGGGAGCATGGGGACCTTGGGGGAGGATTGAAGCGGGGAGGGGAGTGGCAGGGAGGGGAGCAGAGAAAAATGTAGAGCTCAATAAATATCAAGAAAAAAAAGAAAAGAAGGAGGAGAAGGAGAAAGAAGAGGAGGAGGAGGAGGAGGAGGAGGAAGAGGAAGAGGAGGAAAGCAAGTGAGCTGGACTACAGCGACACTGAAATAAACCCTTTCCTCCCCAAGTTGCTTTTGGTCATTGCGATTGCTATTTTTGAGGGGACGGGGAGTTTTAAGACAGGGTTTCTCTGTGTAACAGCCCTGGCTGGCCTCGAACTCACTTTGTAGATCAGGCTGGTCTTGAACTCACAGAGATCTGCCTGCCTCTGCCTCTGCCTCCCAAGTGCTGGCATTAAAGGTGTGAGCCACCATTGACCAGCTGTGATTGCTATTCTTGGTTGTCAACTTGACTACATCTGAAATTAATGAAAACCTAAATGGGTAGGTACACCTGTAAGGGATTTTTTTTTAATTAGATTATTTGAAGTGGGTAGACCTACCTGGATCTTTGAGGTGGTTTAATCCAGATCTTTTGAGGTGGAACACTCCACCTTTAATCTGGTCACACCTTCTTCTTGCTGCCCACATAAAGGATGAAAGAAACTGTCTCTGTTTGCCTGCTTTCTCTCTCTCTCCCTGGTAAGTCTATTCCTTCACTGGCATTAGAGCCTACTTTTGGGGGATTATGGTGTAGACTGAAGACCAGCTGAGACATCCAGCCTCATGGACTGAACAACTACTGGCGTTCTGGACCTTCCATTATTGGACTAGCTGGACTACAACCTGTAAGCCATTCTAATAGATCCCCTCATTCTATGAATGAGTCCCCTATAAATACCCTTTACATATTCATTCTGTACGTTCTGTTCCTCTACAGAACCCTGCCTGACATAGTCACAGACTTAGAACCTAACTGGGACAGTGAGATACCATCCGTGTCTAGTTCTGCTCATGCATGCCTACTGCTCACCGTGGCCTTGCTCTAAGCCGAGGTCTTTGAGAAGACAGATGGAAGGGAACACCCTAGATCAGTCAGCATTTCAGTTAGGGTTCTCTGTCCCGCTTTTTTTCTTTTTCTAGATTTATATTATGTATATATTGTTCTGCCCTCATGTATACTTACTAGCCAGAAGAGGGCACCAGACCTCATTACAGATGGCTGTGAGCCACCATGTGGTTGCTGGGAATTGAACTCAGGACCTCTGGAAGAGCAGCCCATGCTCTTAACCTCTGAGCCATCTCTCCAGCCCTGCCACATCTTTCTAAGTGCCTTCCATGGGCCTGTATGGAGTCTTTTCACATCTGAGAACCCATCTCAATCCCATAACATTCCTGGGAGATCAGGGCCATCACCCCACTTTACAGGTGGGAAGAGTGATATCAAAGACCAAAAGAACACCAGTGTGCTTCAGGCAATAGGTGGCAGAAGCAGATGCAAGTGGAGGGCAGAGTCTCCAAAAGCCCAGCTGTTCCCCCGAGGAGCAGCTGTTAGCAACTGCAGGACCTCGTGCAGAAAATCCAGAACAGGCTGGGTGGACATCCTGGGAACAGCAACTTTTCCTACCAATAAAATTCCTACCTTCAGGTGGCTGGAGAGATGGCTCAGTGGTTAAGAGCGCTTGCTGCTCTTCCTAGAGGTCCTGAGTTCAATTCCCAGCAACCACATGGTGGCTCACAGCCATCTGTAATGAGATCTGGCGTCCTCCTCTGGTGTGCAGGCATACATGGAAGCACAATGTTGTATACATAATAAAGCTTTTTTTCTTAAAAAAAAATTTCTACCTTCAAAGAGCCTGGGAAACTTGACTTCAGATCACCTTTGTCTAATCTGGTCTGGTGCCAAGCCAAAAGCAGAGGAAACGCCAGCCCAAGTGGGCGTGGGAGATGACTGAGGTTGGGGGTAGGGTTCTATACAGATAGGGATGTGGAGGCCTCTCATTCAGGAAGAGAATAAGGGTTCTGTCCTACCCCAGTTGGAATGAGGGCCCTGGAGCCAAACAGCTAGGGCTGGGGCAGAGCCAGCCAACCTTTGGCACGTGAAGTGCCACCCTGCATTCATGGCAGATAACCTTGGTGATAGTCATCCTGCCAGCAGGCATGCGTTCTGAAAGCCCAGTCTGTTTCTGTCTCATAGGGTCTCTGCAGGAAAGCCAAGGGTCAGCAGCCTGTCCCCAGATATAGGCAGAGTTCAGACTGGTGCAAAACTGGGGGGCGGACAGCGTCTGGGCACTGCCTGAGGCCAGATGGCCTCTTTGTGCTCTGTGCTCTAGGAACACTCCCAACCCTCCAGACGGTCCAGTGGACAGAACTGCTGATGCCAGGCCAGGCCGGGCCCCATCTCTGCTACGGTTGGAGCAGCCAGAGTAGGAATGCCTTCCTTGACACTGGTTGCCATTGGATTTGCCTCTTTCTCTGACAGCAGCATCCAGACCCACTTTAAAATGGGGGGAGCTGAATGTATTGGTTGCAAAATAAATGGGAGCTGGAGAGATGACTCATGGGTTAAGGGTACTTACTGCTCTAAAGTTTTTCCAGAAAAGGACACTTTGTGGAGTTGGTTCTCTTTCTACCTTTACACAGATCTCCGGTCTGAACTCAGGTCACCAGGTCTGGGCAACAAGCCCTTTTACCCACTGAGTCATCTGCCCAGCCTCTTTTGTGTGATTTTTAAGACAGGGTTTCCTTTAGCTCAGGGTGAGCCCACAATGTAGCAGAGGGTGATGTTGAACTCCTGATCTTTCTGCCTCCACTTTCATGGGTTTTCTGTCTCCTTTAGCTCTGTCCTGGAGCTCCCCCGACTTCTTGGCCAGCTCTTTCTTGACGTGCTGTTCTGAGTGCAGCGCACTGGTAATCTCCATGTTCTCATTGGTCTGGACAGAGAGCAGCCGTCATAAGGACCCAATGTGGCTAGGGTGCCCAGACCTGTATGAGCACCTCCTCCCTCAGAGCAGGGAAGGCTCCTGGATCACTCCCACACGCCCCACGGGAGGTGGACAGCACCGCATCCCCAGCCCATCCCCAGAAGGGGCGAGTGTGCTCCCTGAGTAGGGAGGGCCTGCAAGTCCGCACCAGCCTGACAAAGCCGGTCTGCAGCTCAGCCAACTGCTCCTTTAGCTCGCGGTTCTGTGACAGCGCTCTGCTGATGGCGGTGCGGTCACTCTGCATGCTCTCCAGGGCCCGCTTGCGCTCCTCCGCCTGCTCACTCCAGCGCTCGGCGGCCCGCTCCAGCTCCAGCAGCCGCTCCTCCTGCTCCCGGTTCAGGAGGCTCAGGCTCTCATTGTCCCGTACCTGGGCCCTCAGCTGTCCCGTCAGCTTCTCCAGCTCCTTCCGCAGCTGCTCAACCTCTCCCTGCAGCCGCTCTTCCACCTCGGAGGGCCCAGCTGGAGGCTGTGGGGGTGGTGGCTCCTCTGAGAAAGGAAGCAGGCACAGTGAGGGGATCCACCCTTGACTTCTCAGACAGGCTCCATTGTGAGCTGGAGTCCTGCTCCTGCCCCAAGCCTTGGCTTCTTTTCTGTCAGGGTCTGAGACAAGGTAAAC
>PVIU01025334.1:0-23861 GCA_004026605.1 Ondatra zibethicus
CGGGAGGGATGGGGGTGGGCCTTGGACTTCCAACAGGGCAGGGCACCATGCCCTCTTTCAAAGAAGAAGGGGGAGGGAGGAGGGGTGGGGAGGTAGTGGGAGGGGACCGGGAGAAGGGGAAGAAAGGTAAAAATTTTATTTCTTTAATTATGTTTTTGAATGGAAAAAATAAAACAAAACAATGTATGGAAAAAAAAAACTGGAAACAACCTAGATGTCCTTCACCTGAAGAATGGATAAAGAAAATGTGGTACATTCACACAATGGGGTATTACTCAGCTGTTGAAAACAATGGCATGAACTTTGAAGGCAAATAGATGGAACTAGAAAAAAAATCATCCTAAGTGAGGTAACCCAGACCCAGAAAGACAAACATGGCATGTATTCACTTATACGTGGATATTATATGTTAAGAAAAGATAATCATGCTACAATCCACAGAACCAGAAAAGCTAAGTAACAAGGAGAGTTCAAGGGTTGGGGGGGGGAATGAAAGGATCTCACTGTGAAGGGAAATAGAATAGATTTTGTGGGTGGACTGGGACAGGTGGGGATGGGGACAGAAGGGATCAGGTGGGGGTAGGAGAGTGGGAAGGAAAGAGTACTGGGAAAGATGACTAGGATTTGGGGGCTAATGTGGAAACCTCGGGAAGCAGAAACTCCCTCAAATCTTCAAGAGTGACCCTAGCACAAACTGGTAATAATGGGGGACATGAAGCCTGAACTGGCCATTTTCTATAACCAGACAAGGTTTCCAGGACTCGGACTGGGACACCAACCCAGCCACAAAACCTTTGACCACAATTTGTCCTGCCTCCAAGACATGCTAAGGTAAAGGTGACCAAGAGTGGCAAACCAATGACTACTCCAGTTTGAGACCCACGCCATGAGAGGGGACTGAACCCAGAACCCAGAAGCTGGATAGTCCAGAGATCTAGGAAAGAATCAAACGTGACTTGGAAAAAATTCAATAAAATGATTACTGATATTCTGCTGTGCTCACAGATCAGTGCTTTGCCCAATTGTCACCAGAGAAGCATCCCCCAGCATCTGATGGGAACAGGTGCAGACCCATAGCCAAACACAAGGCAGAGTCAGGAGAACCCTGCCAAAGAGGAGGGGAAAAGATCAAAGGAACCAGAGAGGTCAAGGACACCACAAGAACACAACCTACAGAATCAACTAAGCAGGGTTCATAGGGGCTCACAGAAACTGACACAACACACACGGATCCTGTATGGGTTGAGTTAGGTCCTGTGCATCGATGTTACGGCTGTATAGCTGGATCTTCTTGTGGAACTGTCAACAATGGGGAATATCTGACTGTTTTGCCCACTTGTGGAACCCTTTTCCACCTACTGGGTTTCCTCGTCCGGACTTGATATGAGGTATGTGCCTGGTCTTTACTGTAACTCATTATACTGTGTTCGATTAATATCCCTGGGAGGCCTGCTCTTTTCTCTTTCTTTCTTTCTTTTTTTATTTTTATTTTTTGAAGAGAAACAGAACTTGAGTGGATATGGAGAGAAAGGAGGTGTGGGAAGGACTGGAGGAAGGAGAAATTGCAGTCAGGATGTAATGTATGAGAAAAGAATAAGAGAAATAGATACATATATATTTCTTATATATTACATATGAAAACATTTTTGAATAAAAAAAGGTATATCATAAAATTTCCACTTGGTCATGATGTATGACTAATTATATTTGCACATTGCTTGACTTGATTTCTTTTAATGTTTGTGTTTAAAAGTTTGTTTATTTAATGTGTATGGGTGTTTTGCCTGCATTTTGTTTCTGCCTGTGTTCTGTGTGTGCCTGATGGCCTCAGAGGCCTAAGAAGGGCGTTGAAGCCCCTGGAGCTGGAGTTACAGATGGAAAACAAAGCCGGGTCATCTGGAAGAGCAGTCAGTGCTTTTAACCATCTTTAAGCCATCTTCCACCTCCTGTGTTTAATAGCCTTGTTTGGATATTCATGATAAATATTATGCTGTAGTTTTCTTTGTAATGCCTTTGTTGACTTCAGTGTGACACACTGGCCTCCTAGACTGAGCTAGGAAGGAGCACCTCTATTTCCATTTTCTGATAAAGGCTGTTTGTTTCTTACATGAAGTTTTATAGAATTTACTTTCAAAAAGTTGGTAGGTGAGGCTACAGAAGTGGCTCAATGGTTAAAATGCTCTTCCAGTGGACCCTAGTTCAATTCCCTGCACACAACCTTCTATAACTCCAGTTCTGGGGGTTATGATGCCATCTTCTAGTCTCCATGGGCAACAATCTTGCATGTAGAATACAGGGATATACATTAAACAAATAAATAAGTGTGTGTGTGTGTGTGTGTGTGTGTGTGTGTGTGTGTGTGTGTGTGTGTGTGTGTGTGTGTTACAAAAGAAAATTGGTAGAGGGGCTGGAAAAGTGACTTGATGGGTAAGAATGCTTGTTTTGCAAGCATGAATCTCCAGCACCCACAAAGAAAACTGGACATGGCTGCAAATATCAGTAACTCTAGCAACTGACTGGCAGAGACAGGAGGACCCAAGAGATCACTGGCCAGTTAGCCTGGCCCAGAAGGCATGCTTTTTGTTCAGTAAAATACCATTTCAAGGAACTACGGGGAAGAGCAATCGGGGGAAACATTGTATCATTGTATCCTGCTCTGATCTCCAAAAGAGGAAGAGAATTATAATGTGCTCTGACCTCCAAATGCATGCAGGAGCGACCTACACACTCATCTTTAGGCACTATATACATACACCATATACATCATATACACTGAGGGAGAGAGGACAAGGGAAGAAGAAACTGGTACATTCAATTGAAACAATAAAGGCCATGAACAGTAGTTTTTAATAGTATATCTATTTTGTTGCTGCTTGTGTGAGACAAGGTCTTGCCGTGCAACCTTGGCTGGTTTGAACTCCCTATGTAGACCAGGCTGGCCTCTAACTTGCAGCAACCCTCTGTCCCTCTTGTTCTTACCATACTTTTACGTATTGATGGATTCAGCTTCCTGAGGTCTTTGTGATTAGGTTCATTTCTGTCTTTTTTTTTTTTTCTTAGTTGGACTGGCTAGAGACATCAATTTTATTGGCCTTTTAAGAGTAGCCTCTGTTTATATTGATTTTCTCTATTAACCTCCTGACTTTACTCTCACAGATATTTGTCCAAATTTCTGTTGTTTCTGTTCTTCTGTTTACTTTGGATTTAGTTGCTCTTTCTTTCCACTCTGATAAAGTGGAAGCCCTGAGTTTCGATTTCCAGGCTTCTTTTCTCACCCATGCATTTAGTGCTAGAACTTTCAGTGCTGCTTTCCCTGAATTTCAAACATTTCAAGTTCTACTTTCATTTGACTCAAAATATTTTTTAATATCCGTTGAGCTTCCTCTCTGAACCCTAAGTTATTAAAATGTATCTTGTGATCTCCAACTATTTGGGGATTTTCCAGAAATCAGTGATTCGTTTTACTATTTTCTTTTCCCCTTTTACTTTCTTCTTCTTCTTCTTCTTCTTCTTCTTCTTCTTCTTCTTCTTCTTCTTCTTCTTCTTCTTCCTCCTCCTCCTCCTCCTCCTCCTCCTCCTCCTCTTCTTTCTTCCTGTCTCAAACAACAACAGAACAATAAAACAAAACGTCATTTATTTTGAGTGCATGCATGAACTTTAAATCTATTATGAAGACTCAATGTGTGATTATATAAGAACATTATAAAATTAGAACCAAAATCTACCTAATAATCTCATCTACCCAGTATTTTAAGGGGAAAAAAAGTTGCTGAAAATTCAAGTAGCAGAAGAGGGCAGTAAAACTCAACAGAAAGCTCTAGAAGATGTAAATATGTTTTCTTCTTTTCTTCTTATAGAATTTCTCAAAAATTTCAGACATTAACAAAATGTATTTTGCATAACAAACACATATATGCATCCAAAAGAACGGAGAAACACTAAATTTCTGCACAACTTACAGCTATAGCTGCTCTACAGTAAAAATCTCACTAAGGTGCATCATTACCATTGTGCTATGCTGTACGAAACAAGTTAAACCATCTTGATTTGGGTGCATCTACTATCCTCCTGTAATCAACATCCAAAATAAATCCCTGTATTTTACACTAGCATCCCTGATGGGTCAAAAGCAAACAATTACAAGATGTTTTTCTCTACATCCTTATTTGGACTTCCTTTCAAAACTGCTCTTGTCCTCACAGTCCAAGTTTCTTCCTGAGTTCTTGTGTAACTCAATAGGTACACAGAGCTCTCTTTACCTTACATTTGAAGTTACAGATTCAATCAAATAATTGAACCATATAGATTTTAAAATCAGATTTCCGCTATGAATGTGTTCCAATGTCTTTTCATTTTAAATGGTCTTAATGTGATTATTCTTTATGCCCTGTTTTTTCCCCTCACTTTTGAAGTCATAATCTTTCTTAGTTTTATTTTTTAGGGACAGAATTTCTCTGTGTAGAGCCGGTCATCCTGAAACTTGCTCTGTAGACTAGGCAAGCCTCAGAGATCTGCCTCCCTGTACCTCCCGAGTGCTGGGAATAAAGTTCAACACCACAACACACTAATTCCCCCCCCCCGGGCCATACTCTCCTTAGAAGCATCAGACTTTACTTCTCTACATAGTAGATATACAGCCAGCATCAGAAGAGGATGGAAGTGCTTGAAATCAACTCAAGATTCCACTGTAAGATCGGAGTATATCGCCAGGAGTTAGAATCAACAGCTCTAATAAACTTGCATTTTGAGCACATGTAATCCACCCACAGAAAATAAAACAGAAACCAAGGACTATTTAAAGGAAGCACACAAAATTAAGATAGTCTGCATATTCAGTTGAAATTTCATGCAGGAATCGGTGTAAAGGGTTGGGAGTGCCAGAAATGGAATGATTAAACATGACTAGAACAAAGGAGCTGGGATTTTAGTCACCATGGCTCATGTAGAATCAAATTAGCACACACATGAAGCAAACAGTTAAAAAAAAATTCCATGAGTATTTTTTTATTTCTGCAAGACTTCCACAGATCGAGGTATCTGGTATAGTTTTCGAAGTGTTGTTTCTCGTGCCCCCCCCCATTGTTTTGTTTTGTTTTGAGCCAGGGTCTTGCTGTGTTGCCCAGCCTGCCTCAAACCATTTTGCTGACTTAATTTTCCTGAAAATATAGTTTAATTTCAGATTGTATGTCATCTTTTCCTCCATTCATGTTAATAACATAACATTTAACTGAATTTTTAGTTTCCTAACTTTCTTATTTTGCTTGTTTTTCACTATCCCATCCTCGCATACCCCTCTTTGGCGACCACCAAACAGCAGAATTCAAACATTCAAAACTGTCAAAATCACCCTTCTATGCAATTAATTTCTTACCAAACAATGTTTCAGAATGAATTGGGTTTTTAAGGTTAGTCAGAATAAGGCCAGTTATCAGAAAATAAGTATTAGCTTTTGATCCATTTCCAAAATATGCCTTCTTCAAAAAACGTGGACAGAAACAGTCAAAAAAAAAAGAGTACATCTTAAGAAAAGAATTCCTTTCTAGTGATATATCCTGTGAAAAGAGTTGACAACCAAAATGATAAAAAGCACAACAGCAGGGCGGAAAAAAAATACCTTAAAGCAATGCCCTGGGCACTTAGCATTCCGATGAAGTGAAGCTCAGACTCTGTCCCTTGGAAAAGCCGGTTCTAGGGGCCGGCTAGGACTGTGGAGCCTCGGGGCCAGTTCTGTGAGAAACTTCACCCTACTCCCTCCAATATAGATGTGGTCTCTGACAGCAGCTCTCTCACTTCATTAAAAACTTCATTAATTCATGAAATAAAAAACGATAGCTGTATGCGTTCAGAGCAGCACGCACGTCAGACTGCACCCCAGCGGGGGGTGGCGCGGGGATTCCCTGCGTTGGGAGCTAGGATCCCGGGAGGGAAACCTGTGGCATCCCGCGCTCCTCAGTCCCCACCTGGAGCATGGATGAGGGACTAAAAGGAAGCCGGGAACCCCAAAAAGAGCCAGCGAGAGCGCAGGCACAGTAACCACTCGGGGCTCCGGGAGGGATGCAAGAAGGCGGCGGGAAGGCAGCTTCCCAGCTTCCCTCGTCGCCATTGCGTGGGTAAGAGCCCTGCCCACCAGCCTTGCGCAAGAGAGAAGGGGGGAAAAAGCGTCTGAGATGGGGGTGGGGGGAGGCTGGGCGGAAGCGACCAGTCACCACAAGTCACGTGGGTGCCGTTTTTCAGGCTTAAAAGCATGGTTCTCCCCGTTAGCAGCCAGTTGTCAAACTGCGAGCAAGAGCTTCAGGAGTCTCAGAAGTCTGCCCACGAAGGAACTCCGCGCTGCATCCCGCCAGCTCCGCCACTACCGCCGCCGCCGCCGCGACTTCCACGATGCTCCTCCGAATTGTGCTGCTCTTGGCCGCCCTGGCGCTCAGCCACGCAGGTAAGTGGTCCTGCGCCCTAAGGCGCCCGTCTGATCTCCAGCTCAGACCCCTTTTCCTAGTGCAGGAATGCTGCGCCAGGGCAAAGAGCCTGGACCACTTGGGTACAGACGAACTGCAAGGATGGCTTGCTTTTGGCACAGGTTCTCAGGTTATGGACCAATTACTCAACCGAGCAGAGAGCCACTCTCGTTTGCAAAAAGAAAAAAAAATAGCCGTAATAGTTTACAGGTTGTCATTATAGTAAGACAAGATATGATCAATACATGCAACGTGCACATGTGGGGGCGACTGAACAGGAACGATTGATTTAAATACCTGCCAGTGCTTTTCTGCCCCCGGGAAAGTCCAGAATACATTTTTATTTTAACAAAAAGTTATTCAAAATGTTAAAAAGTAAACTGTTTTACTTTGGTTTTGTTTACACTAAATTTTGACTAATGTACTAGCTCAATCCATTTTAATTTTGAAAGTGTTCACTAACAAGTCTAATCTGAACATCTAAGCCGTTACTGTGAAAACGTTAGTAATGTGAGATGTGAAGTTAGTCTTCTGCCCTTATTTCTACATTACAGCCCCGTCATGAGACAGACTTAGTTAAAATAGTCTTTTGCTTTTTCTGGGACTACATGTGTATTTCTAACTTACCATTGTCAAGTAGACCCATAGTAACACAATTAAATCCTTAAGATAAGGACGACCAAGAGTGACTTATTTATTTATTTATTTAATGTAGCAAATCCTTGCTGTTCCAACCCCTGTCAAAACCGCGGTGAATGTATGAGCGTAGGATTTGACCAGTATAAATGTGATTGCACTCGGACAGGATTCTACGGGGAAAACTGCACTATACGTAAGTTTCTCCTGGGGTTTCTTCCTTTGCAATCGGGCCACATACAGTTACCATCATTTTGTATATTTGTGTCCTGTGGGGGAGGCCCACTGATTTCTCCCATGTGCTTGCGCTCTCCAGCTGAGTTTCTGACCAGAATCAAGTTGCTGCTGAAGCCCACCCCAAACACAGTCCACTACATCCTAACCCACTTCAAGGGAGTCTGGAACATTGTGAACAACATTCCCTTTCTGCGAAGTTCAATCATGAGATATGTGTTGACATGTAAGTACAAACCTCCCTTGCTTCTCACATTCGCCAACAAAAATATGCACTAGAAACCCAACCCAAAGAAATATTCCCAACCTTTTCAAAATGGCTTGAAACACACCTCTTCATTTCCCACCCCCGTCCCCGAAAATGCCCAAAATACTGATATGTGATCCTGTAGTCAGGATCCTATTTATGACCTCCGGCCTTCAATCCCGTGGAGGAAATGTGCTTTATTTGTTTATTGAATACCTATAGTTCCCTGAATTGTTCGGAACATGCAGCACCCTTTAAAACAAATGGTTGATTCAGGTTTGGGTCAGAAGAGAAAATAACTCTCTATAGTTCTAAGTGAGTGCCATGCCCAACTGTATTGGTCATCAGCTATGGAACAGGGAGTGGGTGGGACCTGAGAAACCAAGACTACTGGAGCATAATGTCCTGTGTAAAGCCCTAGCTTTATCGAAGATGCCTTTGCAGTAGCTGCCCTTGAAAGTGCAGTCATTGTAAAGCAGGGTATCCTTGTCTGGATTAAATCCATTCTCCATGCTTCCCACATTGTACAGCGATAATCAACATTCACTTGCTTTTTCATATGATGGCCAATCATTTTCTTTTCTTTAAAATACCAGCCAGATCACATTTGATTGACAGTCCACCAACTTACAACGTGCACTATGGTTACAAAAACTGGGAAGCCTTCTCTAACCTCTCCTACTACACCAGAGCACTTCCTCCTGTAGCCGATGACTGCCCAACTCCCATGGGTGTGAAAGGTGCGTGAAAAGCACTAGAGATGTAGCAATTGCAGTGACGCTTGTGTGTGTACTTAGAACTGACCTTGGATCGTCACTTATTTAAAACTGAGATGCTTTTGGCTTTAGTATGGTTATCCACAGAGGATATTTAAATGCCTAGTCCATAAAAGTAAATCTTCATTTTGATATAATGTCTTAACATTAGTCTGTTGTGCTACATAGAATTGGTATTAGCTGAAATTGGTAAGGCTATTCAATAAGTTGTTCCCTGTATCTTAGAAGTTAATTCATAGTCTTGGCAAGCTAGCTCATTGCCTGTAATCTCAGTACTAGATAGACTTCAGGCAATGGTTCACTAATAAAGTCAAGGCCAGCCTGGGACAGAGAGTGAGTTTAAGTCCAACCTGGGGTACAAGTATAAAACTGTGCCTCAAAGCAAAACAATTTTATTGGCATTATGATTCTCCTTGAGATTATGTTTATAGGTGGTGAATGCTCTCATGAATCAGACAGTCATCAGTTTGCTTGAGAAAATCTTTGAATGGGTTTTGACTCTAGAATTTCCATGTTTTAGGGAATAAGGAGCTTCCTGACTCAAAAGAAGTTCTGGACAAAGTTCTTCTAAGGAGAAAGTTCATCCCTGATCCCCAAGGCTCAAATATGATGTTTGCATTCTTTGCCCAGCACTTCACTCATCAGTTTTTCAAGACAGATCAGAAGCGAGGACCTGGGTTCACCCGCGGACTGGGCCATGGGGTAAGATAGGCTTAACTCCGAATTAAAGCAAATCCTTAGGAAATGCTGACATCTTGCCATGCCAAACAAATCACACCCATTTTTTATATAACTGCCACATCTACTAAAACCATAATAGAGTGTTCTGTTTTCATTCACTAGTTTAGTAAAAATAAACAGACATATACAGAGATAAATAATGTAAATTGTCCTTACATTTTTAGTTTAAAACTTTGGTCTACAAAAAAATGCTACATCTTCCAAAACTTAATTAGTTAATGATTGGTAAACTGGGAAGTAGAACTTAGAACTTTGTGATTGCTAGGCACTGGCATCTGCCATTGAGGTAGAGGCCCAGTCCTCCGGAAACAAAACAAAACAAAACAAAACTGCACCCTGATTATGCTGCTTTAAATAATATAAAAGTAACTATCATGGTTATAATGAGGCATGTGCCATATTTAATATAAGATACCAATATCATTCAACATAAAGAGATATACAGGAGTGAATTAAGGAGGGTAGAAGAGAGGAGGGAGGGAGGGGAGGCTACAGTCAATACGTAAAATAAATGAACTAATTAATAAAAAAGAGACATAAAGGCTTGCAGCTCTGGAAAACAAATTATTTTTGTATTTTGTGGCTATGAAAAAGTCACTTGTTGGACTTGGAATAACTCAGTGTTTAAGAACACTAGAGAACTTGGCTTAAGTTCCCAACACCCACATGGTGGCTCACAACCAACTCTAACTCCAGTTCTGGGGGGTTTAATGCCCCCTTCTGACCTTTATGGGCATCAGGCATGTACATAATCATACATGTAAAAATAAATCTAAAAAACATTTGTTGAATTTTAAGGACAACTAAATCATTAAAATTTAATAACAAATGATAGTAAGACATCAACAAATTGAAATTTCTCCATAAATTTCTAGGTGGACTTAAATCACATTTATGGTGAAACTCTAGACAGACAACATAAACTGCGCCTTTTCAAGGATGGAAAACTGAAATATCAGGTATTTTCCTTATGTTTTAGGAATTATCACCTGCCATTTGCACTTACGTTTTAAAACTGCTACCTGTGTTTGTTTGTTTGTTCATTGTTTTAACTCTCTGCTTTTATTATTGTGGTGGTTTAGGTCATTGGTGGAGAGGTGTATCCTCCCACAGTCAAAGACACTCAGGTAGAGATGATCTACCCCCCTCACACCCCTGAGCATCTACGGTTTGCAGTGGGGCAGGAGGTCTTTGGTCTGGTGCCTGGTCTGATGATGTATGCTACCATCTGGCTGCGGGAGCACAACAGAGTGTGTGATGTGCTTAAACGGGAGCATCCTGAGTGGGACGATGAACGGCTCTTCCAGACGAGCAGGCTCATACTGATAGGTGAGCAAGAGAAAATCAATGAGACCGTCTCCCCTCCCCCCTCCCCACAAAAGAAAAACCCATGTGTTACCTTCGCTGTGTTTTGACATCTGTTGTGAAGAGTGAGCATGAACATGACTGGGAACATGCCTATCCTTTGATAGTAAGGAAAATAAACTCTGTGTTGTGCAACAGGGGAGACTATCAAGATTGTGATTGAAGACTACGTGCAGCACCTGAGTGGCTACCACTTCAAACTCAAGTTCGACCCGGAGCTGCTTTTCAACCAGCAGTTCCAGTATCAGAACCGCATCGCAGCCGAATTCAACACACTCTATCACTGGCACCCCCTGCTGCCTGACAGCTTCCAGATCGAAGACCAGGAGTACAACTACAAGCAGTTCCTCTACAACAACTCCATCCTCATCGAGCACGGACTCACCCACTTTGTTGAGTCATTCACCAGGCAGATCGCTGGCCGGGTAAGCATCATTCCTGAAAAGCAAGAACAAACTGGTCAGGAGCTTTAGGATTTCTGTAGTAGAGATAATTTTTCCTTTTACTAAGAGAATAACCAGATGTTCTACTGGTTTTTGAAACATGAAACCTAAATTTTCGACAGGCTATAGTTTTAGTCTACAATTATCAAGCAGATAACAACACATTATCTTAAAATTAATACTTGAAAAGGCTTACAATCATCTGGTAGATTACAGAAGTAAATATTCAGACATGTCTATCAGCTTTGCTTTTTGTAACTGTAGAAGGCAAGTTCATTACAGACTAGAGGCCAAGACGTAGGACAACAGGAATATGCCTAAGAATTGCATTGTACTCTTCATTTTCCTCAGGTGGCCGGGGGTAGGAATGTTCCAGTTGCAGTGAAAGCAGTGGCAAAGGCCTCCATTGACCAGAGCAGAGAGATGAAATACCAGTCCCTCAATGAGTACCGCAAACGCTTCTCCCTGAAGCCTTACACATCATTTGAAGAACTTACAGGTGAGAGCTGGTTTCTGAAATCCCTGAAAGGATCAAGGATGAAATGGGAAAAGAGGAGGAGAGAGGTTGGTACGGGATGAACCTCCTCCTCCTTCTTTTCTCCCTTTTAAGGATTCAGTTTATTGAGAAGGAGGGGTGGGAATAGGAACTGACTAGGGAGCATGGGATAAAAAAAACCTTTGCTCAACAACCAGAACTATTTTCTCCTTTTCCTAGTTTGACATAGCCTGTATATGTCTTCTTTATCTTCCAGGAGAGAAGGAAATGGCCGCAGAGTTGGAAGCCCTCTACAGTGACATTGATGCCATGGAGCTGTATCCTGCCCTGCTGGTGGAAAAGCCCCGTCCAGATGCTATCTTTGGGGAGACCATGGTGGAACTTGGAGCACCATTCTCCTTGAAAGGACTTATGGGTAATCCCATCTGTTCTCCTCAGTACTGGAAGCCAAGCACTTTTGGAGGAGAAGTGGGTTTTAAGATTATCAACACCGCTTCCATTCAGTCTCTCATCTGTAATAATGTGAAGGGCTGTCCCTTCACCTCCTTCAATGTGCAAGATCCGCAGCCTTCCAAGACAGCCACCATCAATGCAAGCGCCTCCCATTCCAGACTAGACGACCTCAACCCCACAGTGCTAATCAAAGGGCGCTCAACTGAGCTGTAGGAGTCTACTGGTCATATTTATTTATTTATATGAACAATTTAATTTAATTATTTAATATTTATACTGAATGCCCTTTTCACTTAACATCTTCTATAACAGAAGGCAATGTCATGAACAATGTTACATTTGTGACGATTCCTGTGTTTGTACTTTAAATATGTGTTGCCCTCAAGTGAAAGAGAAGAACAGCTTTCATTCTTTTACATAAACCAGTGGGACATGAATTTTGATATCTTTTTACTTGAATTTCAGCCCATAGTCTGTCTCATAAGAACAAAGGAAAGATGTTTGAACACTTAGATGCTGTTACAAGATGAAAATGCTGCAAGTATCTACACTGTTGTTTAGGACTGTATCTTCCTTGCTACACGGGGAGCAGCTAATGTGGAATTTTAAAGAAATATTGCATATATTTATCTCAGAAAGCAGAAGGGTACAAGTTCAGTTTTCAATGAACATTTAAAACAGATCCTGCCAATGAGTTCAATTTTAAAAACAGTCTTAAAGCTAATCATTTGCAATTTCTAAATTGAGAGTTTGGATCATTTTCATGTTCTTACTTTCTTAAGCTGTTAAACTTGGACCCACACCAGAAAATAGCTATCATAAACACAAGTCTCTAAAGCCAGTAGAAATTACATTGTAATTGATGGTTAAAATAGTATGGCAGGGATTTTTCTTTTCTCAGCTACTTACAGCAGTGGTAAGACCTTCCTTGTGAGTCAAGATGCCAGCGTAGGAAGGTGGTGGGGCTCCTGCTGCCCTGTCTTAAGAGCATGTTCTTTAAAGAGTTGGTTTATAAGAATAGAGGCAAGCAAAATCTTTAGCAACAAAAGATTTACAAATAAAACAACGAAGAACAGAAAAGAATTCCAAATTAAAGACCATATTTGGGGTTATAATTCTTAAGGACGTTTTTTGATCCTTGTGTGATGCTGGCCTGGTACTAACAGGTTTTTGCTGTGTGGTTAATGACTTACCAAGCTGAGCTTACACAGTTTTTCTCCTGCACGGTATGATGTAACAGTCAATCTCACAATGCAAAACGTATCGGTGGCCTTGTGAGTTTCTTCAAAATGTTCCGTTCCTTTTCATGCTACCCAAAGTGCAGTAGGCTCGTACACTGTGTCAGTTCAGCCTGGACGCCAGCATCCTGCTCCTCTTATTTCTTTTTCTTGTTGCCAGTTTTTTGTTTGTTTGTTTGTTATGAGAAACTGCTGATAGGTTTTTCTTTGCAGTTTTCCAAGTTTTGGTTTTTTGTTGCTATTCTCCGGGTTTTTGATATCAGGTCTATTCTCTCTATAGCCTCTATTAATATTTTCTCTACTTGAAGTTTTACATTCAGGAAAACCACAGCTCAGGACTGCTAGGTAGCTCCCTTTTGGAGGAATAAATCTATTTTAGGCAAAAGGCAGACATTCTTACTTGTAATTAGTTTTACTGAAGGATCCAACCAAGATGCCAGTACCTTACATGGAAACGCAGGGGGTCCGTGACAAGACAGTTACATTCTTGTTGTGAAGAATGGCTTTCTTACTTGCAAATAAGTCAGTTAGTGAGTAGTTCTGGGCAATAGTAATAAATATAAAACAATAATGATGATCATCCTACATCTCATTATCAGCTGAGGTACTGTATATTACTTAATTTATTGAGGATAATTATGTCTTTTAGACATTATTGTTATAAACTATGTTTAAGCCTACACGTGTTTGTTTTTGCATTGTGTCAGAATCAATGTACCTTGTTTTTATGATTACCTCTCTGAATTCCTGTGTAAACAATCAAGCAAAATGACGAGATTAATGTTCGTGGGTAAATTTTAAGAAGACTAGTCTGGTATATTGAGAGGTTTAAAGTTTGAATTTACTCCTATAGCAGACTGTAGAGAACATTGTCTCACCTACGCATGTTATAAAGACTGTCATTTTAGACATTGGGAAGGCCCTGTAGGTGCTTTATTAATTAGTTAAAACTTACTAAGAAACTGCTTCAAAGCACTATAGGCATTAGTATTCACAAATCAAGAACTGATTACAGATATTTATGTAAATAACTAAAAAATGTGTCTTACTAAGAGAAAGGAGAAATTTCTTTTATTACAAAGAAATCACAAAATATTTTAAAGATTATATGTTTAAAACATTTAAGACGAAAAGATAATTGACTTTAGAAAAAAATGTATAAAAACTGTTAATGTCATTGATTCTGTTTTTAAGCAAGCCAACTTGATTGTTGTGAGTGTGAACCTGATGACTGAACCTGGAAATCCAGGTTAAGAGTATGATTGTCACAGCGCCTGAAAGAAGTGTGTGTTTAAATTAACTTATGTGAAAAAGAAGTCTTAGAACAAATGCTTGTTTATTTTTATACTATTTAAGAATTGAAAACTTCTGAAAATAAAATTTGATTGTTTCTTTATATTTGTGCATTGATTTCTCTGAATGATGATCCTTAAACCATCATTTTGTGTTCTTTCATCTACGATAGGAGTAAAATGCAGCTTTAGCGGTAGAGCGACTGCCTAACATTTAGGAGGCTCTGGGTTCTGTCTTCCACACCAAAGAAGAAAAATCTAGACTGCCCCTTAATGAAATGGCTCTGCCTTTGGTCCCATGGACTCTTCCAAGAGTCACTACTTATTATCTCAGTTGCTGAAGAACTGTTAAAATATGTGCTTTGTGCTATAGGAGACACCAACAGGCTTTCTTTCATTGCCTAATCTAGATGTAAATGTGATATATAAAAGGCAGACTGGGCAGGTGAGACGGGTCAGTGTGTAAAGGTGCGTTGAATTCCGGAAATCTCCATGGTGGAAGCAGACTGACACTTATGAGTTGTTCTCTGACCTACACACACACACACACACACACACACACACAAATAAATAAATATAAATGTAATTTAATTTCTTAAAAAAGACAAAGATTTGTGTTACAAAGGAGGTACAAAATATGAAAAGGAAGTTCAAATGAAAGAGAGATGGAGGAAAGGAGAAGAAAAGGAAAGAGTAGAGAATAGAAAGGAAATGGAAGTCAGTCCAGCATGCTGGTGGACCCTTTAATTCCAGCAATTAAAAGACAAAAGGCGGGTGGATCTCTGTGAGCTTCAGGCCAGCTACAGCTACACAGTGAGACTCTATAAAAATAAAGCAAAACACCAAACAAAAACAAAAAAACACACAAGTGCACAAATGTATAAAAATGATAGAAGTTCAAACAGGAACAGATTTGACTCAGCTGGGCAAACCATTAAAACACTATACATGACTTCCTGTGTTCCCTATTTTTGACATCTTAGTAATTTCTATAACTCCATGGGCCACATATTTCACACCTTTGCTGATCTTTCTGACCCTTGGTGTTCTCTTTCCCAGCGATACATTTTCCATCATATTCCTGTGCCCCTGCATCTTGACCTCATCACCATTATTTGCTGTACCACTTCAAAGGCCTTGATTTCCATCATGCTCCTTAACTTACTTACAGTCCAGGTTGCCTATTAAGCTTCAGAGTCTCACATCTGATTACACATGCAGTGAGCTCACTGTTGACCCCCCAACGTCACCGTGTCATTATTTACTCTCCATCTGTTCAATCTTCTATTCTACTTTCCTATTCTACTTAATTGGAACATTTTGCTTACTTTCAGCCATTCAATGACTATTTTCTTCTTTCCTTCTTTCCTTCCTTCTCTCTCTCTCTCTCTCTCTCTCTCTCTCTCTCTCTCTCTCTCTCTCTGTGTGTGTGTGTGTGTGTGTGTGCGCGCGTGTGTAGAATCTCACTGTGTAGCTTTGGCTGGCATTAAACTCTCTAAGTAGGTCAGGCTTGTCTCTCACAAAGATCTACCTGTCTCCACCTCTGAGTATTGGAGTCAAAGGCATGAACTATCATGCCCAGATACATGCTTCTTTTCATGGTGTTTGTTTTATAATGTTTTTCTTTTTTCCAAGGCTCACTTTGCAGCCCAGGGTTACAACCAACTCATGGCAATCCCACCTCAGCTTCCCAAGTATTAGTTTTACAGGTATGAGCTCCAGTGCCTGATTTAACTTCTCCTATATTTGGCTCTTCAGTAGCATTCAACTCAAAGTCTGTCTTTATCATTTGCACACACACACACACACACACACACACACACTGTGACACAGTTTGATATTCTCCTGGTTTATCTCATCTGCAAAGAGCACCCGTGTTCCTCTGTTGTATCTATAAGTTGGCATACCATAATATCTTTCATGTCAATAGTACTCAAACTCTTAAGTTCAAATAGTAATCACTCCAAAGTTTATACTTCCAGGATTAGCTTCTTAGCAGCAGTTAGCAACCATTCACTCAAATCTACAAATGTAATCATTTATTTTCTATTTCTGCTTAAACAATACATGCACCATATAGGCCAAACAATAATTATTTAAAGTTAAATTAGATAATTACCATCTTCTAGTTTTAAACAAAAGCCTTTTCTTCTCTCTCATACCTGCCCTAGTGGCAACCCTGTTGATGGCATTGCACAAACAAACCGGAATTCTGTCACTTTCCTCCCCAACCCCACCAGTATCAATTCATTGCATTGCAACAGACTTTTAATGGGCAAACCCCCTTTTATTCTTCCTTTTGTACAAAGCATTCTTCTTATGGCAATGAGAGTATGTATTTTTAAACTCAATCTAGTCATAGCTCTCCTATGTCTGAGATTTTCCAGTGACTTCTTCCTATACAATGAATAGGAGTTTCTTATCCTCTCCTACGGGGTCCTCAATCATTCATTCCCTGTCTACCTATCTGAGCTCATCCACTATGCTTCCCTTGCTTGTTGTATTTCATTTTCTATGTTGTGACAGAATGCTTGAGACTGGTACTTTGCTCCTGGCTCTGAAAGTTAGGAAGTTCAAGCTAGCAAGTCTTTCTGCCCCATATGCATCAAGTGATGCAGGAAAAAATGGGCTAACAGGCTTATGCAAAGGCAAACAGACTGTGGAATGAGAAGGGACATGGCTATGTCAAGCTAATTCATGGTGGAATGGGGAAGTACAGTAACCCCTTTTTGTTGTGGAGCCCCATGATCCAGAGACCTCATAAGCCCTCACCCACCTTTATGTTTATATTAATATATATACATATATATATAATTATATTTCAGCATGAGTTTTGGTAACAAGCCACATCTGAACCATGGGCACACCCATGTCTTCTACACCTGTTATATTGCCTTCCTATGATTTGTTTATTAGCAATAATTCTTAATATGTTGCCACTCTTTAGATTTTTTTCTGAAGATTTTCATGTGGCTCTGCCTTCTCTGATCATTCAATCTCAGCTCAAATTTCCCATCCTCAGAATGGCTTCCTCTAACTAAACTAAAAGAACGTCTTAGTCTATACTTCTCAGGCTATTTGATGTTCTTAATAGCATCCATTGCTGTCTTACATGATGTTATTTTTGTGTTTCCTATGTTCTCATTCTATACATTTATACCCATGAAAAAATAACCTTGTCTGATATGTTTCATATCTTTCAGAATACTAAATACACTTAAAAGTCATTAAAATACATAAAGGATGAATAAAGAGAGACTTTATTAAAAAGAAAAAAAAAGATTGTGTGGTGATTCTTGAAGAAACAGTAGCATGTTTTACAAGCTGAGATACCCTCTGTGGAAAGGTCTGCCATTTTGTTCCATAACAAAAAATGCATCAACATATCTTCTGACTAACACATGTGAATGTGGAAGATATGAGTAAGCTCTGTGGGTTGTGCCAACATCAGCTTCTTGGGTTTGATCTTGTACTGTAATTATGAAGGTGTCAGCATTCGGGGAGGTGTGAAATTCACTCCCTCCCTGCTCACTTCTTTGTAACTTCCTGTGAAGGGATAGTTTTCTTTTATTGTTTCAAAATTGTAAGTAGCTTGTTTGTTTAAGACATATAGCCTTGGCTTGCCTGGTTCTCATTATGTAGCCCAGGCTGGCATCAGAATGGCAGAAATCCTCCTTGTTAGCCTGTCCCTCCTGAGTGCAGAGATGACCATTATGTACACTTTTATTTCGCGGGGAGAAGGTAATAATTAATTTTTTAAATAATTAATTTTTTAAAGATTTATTTTTATTGGTTTTGTTTATGTGTTTGTGTGTGTATATGTGTGAGCGAATGCCAAAAGAGGGCAGGTTCCATGAAGGTCATGACAGGGTACCAGATCCCTTGGAGCTGGAGTTCTAAACCACCTAACATAGATGCTAAGAAGAAAACCCGGGTCCTCTGAAAGAACCAAGAACACTCTTAGTCACTCAGCCATCTTTCCAGCCCCATTTTTTTTAACTTTTATTTTATTTTATGTGTGTGAGTACTTTGCTAGCATGCATGTCTTTGTAATACATGACCACAGAGAAGAGAAGAGTGTCCTGAATCCCCAGCAACTGTAGTTACAGACAGCTGTGAGCCACCATGTGGACTGTGGGAATGGAACCCAGGTCCTCTGCAAGAGCAAGTGCTCTTAAACATTGAGCCATTTATCCAGCCCCTCCTTTGCTTTGTTTTGTTTTGAGGTAGGTAGGGTCTTATTATGATCCCCTGCTGGCCTGAAAGCGCTGTATACATCAGGTTGGGCTCTAGTTTGTTCTGTTCCTCCTGCCTCTGCAGTAAAGCACCGGGATTATAGGTATGCACCACCAATATGAAAGGTCTTTTATAATATTTATTTTTAATATTTTTAATTATGTGTATACATGTACTTAGTTTACATGAGTGTATGGCCCAAGAGTCCAGAGGTATTAGATTCCCTGGAGCTGGACTTTCAGACAGCTGTGCACTGCTCACCATGGGTGTTGAGAACTGAGTTCAGGTCCTCTATAGGAGTAGTACATGCCCTTAACCACGTAGCCATCTGTCCAGCCTTGAACATTTTTCTCTTGATTGGTTTTTTAGATTTATTTTTATTTTATTTGTGTGTGTAGGCATATATGTACATATGTGTGCATGTGCCCTCAAAGGTCAGAAGAAAGTGTCAGCTCCCTTGGAGCTGGCAAACCAACCACGTTATACTGGAATTTGGATCTGAATTCCAGTCCTCATGACTCAGCAGCAAGAACTCAACTGCTGAGCTGTTTCTTTAGTCCACTGAGGCAAAATGAATTCGAATATACTATTAAAGACTCAGAATTCTTTCTCCCTCCTCTTCCTCTTTGTTTTGGGGACAAGATATCATGGAATTCAGGCTGGCCTTGATCCACTCAGTAGCCAGGATCGTCTTGAAATTCTGATCTACCTGTCTCCATCTGCTGTGTGCTGAGATTATGAGCATATATCACTTTGAATGGTTCATTGGGAGCTGAGGATTGAACCCAGTGCTTAGTGCATGCTAGGCAAGCTGCCGCCAGCTGAGCTACATTGCCCAATCCCTCCTTTTTTAAGTTAGAATACAAAGCAAAGAGTTTCATTATAGCATTTCTCACATATATCGTTATACTTTAACTCATGCCTTCCTATACTTCCTCCTCCGATCCCTATTCATCTCTTTTTCTAGTCCCTTCGTCTCCCCATAAGTAGTTCTTCCTTTTGCTCATAGATTCATTTCTCTCCTCTGCCCCTCTTTAAAGATCTTTTTTCCCCTCTCCTGGAAAGACTGACTTTTGCAGAACTAAGCCAAAGGCCCAAGATACAGGAAAAGGAATGAGCTTAAGATAAATAGTATACATCACTCTGCTATTTAATCCAAGCAATTAGAATCACTTTAGAAAGACTCACCCCTCATTAAACTCAATCAAAACACAGGAGAGTTCAGACTGTGTTTGCTATACTTAACATTACTATCTTAATTTAATTTTTGTATTAAAAAATTTGCTACTAAACTTTTTATATTAAATTTTGCAACTTGCATTAATTTTTTGATTTGCATTTAATTTTTTAAGTTTTCATTTTATCTGTGTGTGTGGTTGTATGTGTGTGTGATGTGTATGTGTGTGTGTCTGGTATATATTCATGGTGTGTAAGTCTTTGTGTGTGTATATGTTATGTGCATATGTGTGTGTATGGTGTGATTTGTGTGTGGCGTGTATGTGTGTGTGTGTGGTGCAATTTGCCAGAGTTGATTTTCTTTCCTCTTCTTTCATGTGGGTTCTGGACGTTGGATTCAGGTTGTCATACTTGGTGACAAGTGTACTTACCCAATGTCTTAGTTAGGGTTTTATTGCTGTGAAGAGACACCATGATCATGACATCTCTTATAAAGGACAACACTTAATTGGGGCTGGCTTACATTCAGAGGTTTACTCCATTATCCTCGTGGCAGGGCACAGGCAGACATGGTGATGGAGAGGGAGACCAGAGCTCTGCATCTGGATCCACAGGCAGCAGGAAGACAAAGACACTGGGCCTGGCTTGAGTATTTGAAACCCCCCAAAGTCTACCCCCAGTAGACACACTTTTGACAAGGCCATACTTACGCCAACAAGGTCACACCTCCTAATAGTGCCCCTCCACATGAGCTAATGGGGGTCATTTTTATTCAAAGCACTTTGCCCTCCAAGCCACCTTACCAGCTCTTGTGGCTTGTTGTCTGAGGCAGGCTCTTAGTAGCACAGACTGTCCTGTAAATATGTAGCCTAGGCTGGCCTTTACCTCAAGACAATCCTTCTAACTCAGCCTCCTAAGCGCTGGAATTGAAATTGTGAGATACAATCCCCAGGCAGTATTTTAAACAAAGTACAACTCATTGCAGGGTTCTATGTACATTTGCTTTGAAAAAAAAATCAATGCTCAAATTATGTAAAAGTCAAATCCCCAGGAAGAACTCCAGGAATGAATCATTGGCAAAATTTAGAAGGCAGAACCAGCCAGCTCTACTTCACATTCCAATTTATTTCCTAGATTATCACAAATAACAGCAGCCAGTGTTTGGCCGCCCTACACACCAACCTCCATCGCCACCTCTCGACCTTGGGACTTCCCATCACGTGGCCTCTGTGGGGATGGAGCTCCCTTGCCTTTCATGTTCCCTATTGTTCCAGTAGGTAATGTGGTAGCATTATTGCGTGACTTTTCCCTGGCTGTGATCAAAACGCTGTTCATGATGACGACATTCACAAACATAGGGCGGGGGATATTCTGCACGCTCCCGAGGGAGTGTCTTGAACTGATGCAGTATTCTGAAAGAGGCTAAGAAAAGGGGCCAATGGGTAAACAATCTTCCTCCTTAAGCAGAGAAAAAAGGTGGCGATGATGCATGGGGCAAGAATGCTCCTTTTGTCCACACCCTGAAACCTCCTCTTCAAAATGCAAAATGTCTCTAACATTACCATGCTATATTTTATTTAGATTTGATTTATCAATATTAAATAATACTTTCACTGCTGAAATTTTTGAAATGCTCATCAGTTTGGAGGAAATCCTACTTGAAAGCGACAGCTTGAACAATCCTGTCTGGTGCAGGTGGTGCCAGTAGAGGCAGGAGACTGGGGTGGAGGTGGGGGGATAGGGTGTGGAGGGGTGGAGGGTGGGAGAGCAGGTAGAAGCCAGCCTGCACTCTGACTCACAAAAAAAATTGGGGTAGTTTAAAACCAGATCAATTGACATGGATATTCTTTTTTTTTTAAATTTTAATTCTCTTCATTCACATACCGAGTAATACATGTATGCCATAAGTATTCTTAAAATGAATTTCCATAAATAGGTTAATTTAGAGTAGAACTTGTATTTATGTTTAGCAATTTGGAGTACTGTTGAAATCTCTAGAGACATAGTAATAATGAAGCAATCATGGATCTTTAGGGCAATTCACACTCTTTAAACAAGCACAGTCCCGATCACCAACACTCAAATGAGCAAGACCTGGCACTGGCCACCCAGCTCTTGGGCTTCACAGTTAGGCAACCTGGTTTGCCCTGGTTTCTAGGCATTTCCAGCATTGCAGTAAATATAACACCCATGTTCCCCATCTTATACGAAACGGGGACATAGCTCCGTTGGTAGTGTCTGCCTTAGCACATAGCAAGCCCTGGGTTCCATCGTCAGCACAGCTCGAAAGCTGTTACGGTGCAAACCTGTAACCCCAGACCCACTCCTGGTGAAGGCTGGGAGATCAGAGGCTCAAGGTCGTCCTGGGCACAGAGCTCTTTCAGGGCTAGCCTGGGGCAGGAGGTGTGTCAAAAAAAAAAGCAAGTTCTTTTTCTGTGGTTAGGAAACTACAGACAACTTCTAAAAATCTTTATTTCAATTCCATTTCAATCCAACTTCTTAAATGAATTGAATGTTTGTCTAATATTTGATTGCACTAGAAAAAAGTAAACAAAAGCGGAGCGCAAATAGTAATGCGGACTGTACTCCTAGGGGCTTTGTCCTGTTAAAGGCAGCTGTTTTCTTTCTTTTTTTTTTTTTTTCGGTTTCAAACTATAACCCAAGGCAAATTGACATTTTTTTTAAAAAAATATTTTTTTGAAAATTACTATTTTGGGTGTGTGCAAACATGTGTGCACTTGTGGAGGATGGAGGACAACTTGTAGTTGGTCCTCTACCTAGGCCCTCTGCATATATGTGACAGTTGTGTAGCTTGATCTATTTGTGGGATTCTGGCAAGGGGAGCAGGGCCGTCCCTGGTGCTTTGGCTGGCTCATGAGAAGCTATTCCTCGTGCTGGCTTGCCTTGCCCAGCTTGAATACAGGAGGAGGTGCTTGGTCTTACAGCAGCTTTATGTGCCTTGCTTTGTTGATGCCCATGGGAGACCTGGCCCTTTCTGAGTGAATACAGAAGAGTGGACTCGGGGTAAGGGGCAGAAAACGGTTGGGAGGAAGGAGCAGGAGGAGAGGAGAGAGACAGGATGTAAAATGAATAAGTTAAATTAAAAAAGAAGAAATTGGCCCTTTCCTCCCATCCCAGGGGTAGGTCCCAAGGATCAAACTCAGGTTTTCGGGCTTGCCTCCAGGTGCCTTTATCACCCACTCACAAAGTCATCCCGCAAACCTTGCTTTTTCTCTCTCTCTTTTTTTTTAACTTTTGAGGTAGTTTCTCTTCATGTGGCCCTGGCTGTCCTTGACTTTGTAGAGATTCTCCTGCCTCTGCTTTCAATGGCTAGTATTCGTTGGTATGATAGGAGCAAACCCAGCACTCCACCAAACCTCTGTTGTCTTAGTCTATGAGAACTGCTAGGAGGTGTGCATCTGGTCAAACAGCTCTGATACTGTCATGAGAGTTCATTCAGGGGTCTTTCACTATGGTTCACATGATACAGCTAAGGTCACAAGGCTGCCCCAGCACTGAGAAGCAATCAGTAACAGAAAAAACGAGAATTATGTACAGATAGAAATTAAGAATGTAATAGAAAAAGTTTTTAATTGAGAAGTCACTAAAATATGAGTTTACTGTAAATCCACATTTTCAAGTCACCTGAATGGTTTCAGTCAAACTATGTCAGAGCCATGAAAAACCAAAAGCATCTCTAGTTCTTCTGCTGGTGTTGGTTGGGGGGTGGGGTGTTTGTTTTGTTTTGTTTTCCTTTTTTGCTGTTGTTCCTGTCTTTGTCTGTTTTTTTTTTTTTTTGGTTTTTTTTTTTTTTTTTTGGTTGGATGGTTGTTTGTTTTGAAACATGCTATGGAATCTTGTCTTCTTCAGTCTCTATCGTCTAAGAGCTAATATCACAGGCCTGTCCCACTACACTGGGATACCATTCTGTTTTCATTTTACAAAGCTCAAAGTGATGTAGTTATATAGACTGGATGCTTATGTCCTCCTAAAACTTATGTGTAAATTCTAGTCTGTCTTGTGCCTATTTGGACATCTAGGGAAATAATTGATCTAATCATGAGGGTCCCACAGGG
>PVIU01025335.1:0-23897 GCA_004026605.1 Ondatra zibethicus
AAATGGCGGTCTTTGGTTAGCAATGTCCTCAAGTCCGCTTGCATGGGGATATTTTCTGAGAGAGCTGCTTTCATGCTATACCTTCTATTAATTATTTTGAAAATACACTTATCAGCATTGAAAGATAACCAGGCATATATGGAGACTGGATTGCATGAGACAACAGGAGAAAACAATCTAGAGAAAACTTTAAAGACTGCCAGTCAGCTTTCCATGACAACACAGTTGAGATGCTTAAAAAAGGATGGCTTGTTTGGGCTCCTGGTTTCAGTCCATGACAGATGAGCCCCGTTGCTTCGGGCCTGTGATGAGACAAAGGCACATCATGATGGGGAGGGCACGAAGGAGCAGGCTGCTCACTTCAGGACAGCTGGGAGGAGAAAGGGTAAAGAAGGGAACCAGTGTTGGGTAGCTTCCTCCAATGGCTCATTATGCAACAGCCTTAAACTCCCCCTGTTAAGGATTTCCTTTTTTATTGTATCCTAACAGTGTCAGGCTGGAGGCCAAGCCTTCAACACAGGGTCTAGGTAAAACAGCCCAGATCTCAACTACAGTCAACCTGCAGAAGAAATTGCTGCATGCTCAAACCTCCCACCAATTATCCCTAAGGCTCTAGAGGATGGACTTGACCTCTGTACATGGGAAGTGGGGCAGTATGATGCCAGAACAGACTTGGGACTAAGATAAAACCAAAACCAAAACAAACAGGTTCTCAACACAACTTAGAATAACAAAGCAAAAAGTTAAATAGGTTTAAGAGTGTGTAACATACACCATGGACAGAATCTGTAACCTGAGGAGGAAGAACTCATTCATGTGGTACACATGTGAGCAGAGGAAACTCAAACTCTGATATGACGAGGGACAGCTCAGCCCGACTAACATCCCAACAGGAGAGAGGAAGGGAAACGGGACCTCCTTTTCAAGAGATAAAGGATGGTATGATTTCTGATACAATGTATTGGTTTCCATAATTTCCATGGATGTCAAAAATCGAAAAAGAAATAGATGAGTTTCTAGATGCACACACCTACCAAAGCTAAACCAAGGTGAAGTAAATAATTTAAACACATAGATAACCACCAATAAGATTAGCAGCATTAATTTTTAAAAAAATCTCCCATTTAAAGAAAAGAAACCCAAGACTAAAAGAATTCAATGAAGACTCCTACCAGATCTTCAAATGGAGGTCCTTTTGTCTATGTACTGCTTTTATTGGTTAATGAATAAAGAAACTGCCTTGGCCTGTTCATAGAGCAGAACTTATGTAGGCAGGGAAAACTGGACTGAAAGCTGGGAGAATGAAGGTGGAGAGGGAGAAGCCATGGAGCCGCCACCAGAGTCAGAGATGCCAACACTTTGCCAGTAAGCCACTGCCACGTGGTGATACACATATTAATAGAATGGGTTAAATTAATATGTAAGAGTTAGCCAATAAGAAGCTAGAGCTAATGGGCCAAGTAGTGATTTACTTAATATAGTTTCTGTGTGATTATTTCAGGGCTAAGCAGCTGTGAACCAACAAGTGGCTCTCTCTCCCCTCCTCCAACACTAAACCAACACTAATCAGATTATTACATAACGAAGAAAAGGATAACTTCACAATTCTTTCCATTAAGCCAGTATAACCTTAATACAAAACTGGACAATGAATTGTCCCAGAGAGTAGCACAAGTGTATGGAAGTAACCAACCACTTAATGATTAGATTTAAGGCCTGTTTCACAGGAAGAACCACACATCTGACCAAGAACTCATGTTGGGAGATCATGGTCTCCAGGGGTGAGTCTACTGCTATTATTGTTCTAACTGGACATAGTATCAATCTGCTCTCTAAATTCATATCTGTTCCCATATCTAGTGCAGCTCTCAGACCACATGGGAGAAGTGTTTGTGCAGTGAGCCACAGTTAATGCAGAAACTCACTCCTGGTTAGAGTCCAGAGAATGTCTGTGGAGTGGTCAGCCATAATGGGACCCCTGTATCACACCTTTTTCTCCCATGGCAGGTAACATTATGTTAAGGGTGCAAAATGATGGCAAGAGCCAGCGGTAGAGGACACCCTGAATGAAACAGTGTCATCTAGATAGGACCAGCCTGCTCTACTCCTAAATACACAGCATCTATGGTTGACTGTGCAAGATCAGGCCAGGCAAGATTCGACCATGGAGGGACAAGAGGATTATAAGCCTCCTCTACTAGTTGTGAAATTATTGACAGTTACTGGCTTCTGATGGGGGGGGGCAGTTTTCTTTAAGGATATTGGTACTGGTATGTCAGCCATACTCTAGTGGATGACCTTAAACCCGTGACTTTACAGGTATCAAAAATTGTACTTCATATGTTATTGAAAAGAAAAAGAGGACAAGAAGTAGTAAGAGGCAAGCGGAGCGGGCTGCTTGTCGTCCCAGCCACCCTTGGCTGTGTCCCACTGCCTGGCTAGCTTACACCCAAAATAACCACATGGAATTTGTATTAATTAAATTACTGCCTGGCCCATTAGTTCTAACCTCTTCTTGGCTAACTCTTACATATTCGTTTAACCCATTTCTAATAATCTGTATGTCACCACGAGGTCGTGGCTTACTGGGAAAGATTCCTAACCAGTGTCCATCTCAGGCAGGAGAAACATGGCGTCTGCCACACTTCCCTTCTTCCCAGCATTCTGTTCTGTCTACTCCGCCCAACTAAGGGCTGCCCTATCAAAAGGCCAAGGCAGTTTTCTTTATTCACCAATGAAAGCAACACATAGAAAGAAGGACCTCCTACAACACAAGTTGAGAGGGGTTGAAGGTGTAGATCTGAGAGAAATTAGAGGAATCAGTACTGGTGAATATAATCAAAATATATTGTATGCATATATGAAATTATATAAGAATTAATAATATTATATAAAAGAAAAAATGCATGGTCATGGTATCTCTTCACAGCAATAGAAACTCTAACTAAGGCAGGAACCAACCTGGATGTCCATCAACTGATAAGTGATAGTGAGGACTCTTAGTAATGGAGGATACAGAGTCTGAACTGGTCTTCTTTTGTAGCCAGGTAAGGCTTCCAGTGATGGGACTGGGAAAGGTCCTGTGGAGATCCCTAAAAAAGGCAGGCTGATGTTCCGACATTAGGCTGCCCTCTAAAAACTGACAGCAGAGTCCTGTAGGCGGAGGTCGCTTGTTCTTCCCAGCTGTCCAGACCACTAAATAATCACTCAGCAACTATTTTAGTTGTAACACTGTTTGGCCAATAGCTTAAACGTATTTCAGGCTTACTCTTATATTGTAAACTAACCCATCTCCATTAATCTGTGCATCACTATGAGGTCATGTCCTACCAGCAAAGTTTCGGGGGGCTGCAGTGCAGGCGTCTGTCCCCTGTGGTGGCAGTTACATGGCCTCTCACTGACTCTGCCTACTCTCCTCCTCTATCTGCTTGGAACTCTCATCTTGCCCTATTCTGCTAAGCCACTGGCCAAAACAGATGTATTCATTAACCAATAAAAGCAACACATACACCGAAGGACTTCCCACACCAGGGTCCCATTGCTGAGTGCAATTCCCTCTCAGCTCATTGAATGCAGAGAGGTCAAGCTTGTGCAGACTTGGAGCCCTCACCCCTACATACTAGACTCTTTGGTGTGGGAAGGTTCTCTGCAGACTACAGAAAGAGAACTCTGGACACCAACACAGCCACAAAACCCTTCGCCTGCAATCTGTCCTGCCTGCAAGACAATGCTAGGGTAAAGTAGGACAAATAGGTGGGAGTGGACAGCAAACCTTTGGTTTAAGTTGAGGCCCACCCCACAAGAGGCAGCCCCTGTCCTTCACTACATGGATGACCAGGAACAAGAGATTGGATAGCCCAGAGACCTAGGGCATACCCAACACAACTGGCCAAAGAAATCAATGAAATGAATTCTAATATATTCAGCTGTAGTCACAGATCAGCACCTTATCTATGTGTCATAAGAGAGGCTTCCTCCAGCAGTGGATGAGAGCTGGTGCAGTGGCTCACAGCCAGATGTTATGCAGAGAGAGTCTAAATTGGAGGTCTCCATTTGTTCCCTCCCCTAGGAGAAGGGAGCCATGCAGAAGAGGGGGAGGAAAGACTGTAGGAGTCAGAGAGGATAGAGGACACCAGGAGAACATGGCCCACGGAGTCAACTAAGCAGGGCTCATATGGTCTCACAGAGACTGAAATGGCAGGCATGTGGCCTGCATGGGTCTGCACAAGGTCCTCTGTGTATATGTTATGGCTGTTAGCTTGGTGCTTCTGTGGGACGCCTGACAGTGGGAGCTGGTGCATCTCTGCCTCTTTTGCCTGCTCTTAAGACTCTTTCCCTCCCATTGGGTTGCCTTGTCTAGCCTCCATGTGAGGGCTTTTTGCCTTGTCTTATTTGCATCGTCCTTTTCTCTTTTTTGGCTGTTGCTTCCTGGAGATCTGCTCTTTTCTGAAGAGGAAATGGAGAAGGAGTGGATCTGGGGTGTGTGTGGAGGGGTACTAGGTGGAGTGGAGGGAAGGAAAACTGGTTGGGATGTATTGTATGAGAGAAGAGTCTACTTTCAATTTTAAAAAGGAAAATACAATACAACTAAAGATGCCATTTCTCCCTGAGACCTCACATGGTTGTTCCTTTGTGAGTATTTATATATTGATTTCTTATCATAAGGATAACATGATGCTTTATATAAGAAATATTTTTCTTAGGCAAGGGCTGTGATGTTGCAGACACTCTAAGATAAGCCAAGAATCTCCTCACTGAGGAATGTTATCACTGTGGAGAGAGAGAGAGAGAGAGAGAGAGAGAGAGAGAGAGAGAGAGAGAGAGAGACTTTAGTTTGGGGCATGTTCAAAGCAGGGCAAAGGACCAAGAGAAGGCTAGATTGAAGGAAAACTACTAGTTGTGTTGAAGGGACTTGTCCCCTTGGTGTGATTTTCACAATCTGAGAAGGCTCCTTAGTACTTTGGGGACACACAATAGCAGTAGGAGTTCCCTCTTGGAAATAAAATCATTAATATGGAATATCTGTGTTTTACAACCTCCCATTGAAGTGTAGACATATGGGCGAAGCAACAGTGAGCTTCCTTCAGCTTTTATCCTAATGCCTATGTAATTAGTTCCATTTCTCTTCTTGAGCAAGGTTCAGCTGTGGTGAGCTTGAGTGAGAGGCTCCAGAGATCATCCGGGATTAGAATCTGTCCACAGTGGCCCAAACTGAGAATGGGTCTGCCACTCATATAAGCAGTAGGCTTTTGTCCTTTTTTATTTTTAATCTTTGTTATGACAACTGTATTGCTATGTGTGACACAGATGTCAGATGCCCCAATTCAATGCTCAGAGGAGGAGTTTAGGGAGAAAGAATGATATAAGTTTTACATTTATATAAGCATGCAAAAATAAGGGCACACAAAGAATGCTAGAATGTCTTTTCCCTGATAGTGACCACTGTATTTGTAATATATGCAATCTACATGATCCCAGTGGATCATAGTAGTATAATGAAGATGATTGAACGAAACTTTGCCTACTACCATCCTCAGCCCATTGTTTGCTTACTCTCTCTGTGTTCATTCATTTGTCCTTCCTCCCTCCCTTTTTTTTCCTTCCTACCTATCTTCCTTCCTTCCTTCCTTCCTTCCTTCATCTTTTACTTCCCTCCTTTTTCTAAACTAAGTTCTAACAGAAAATCATTAAGTTGGGATGTTAATATAATTCAGTGGTAAATCATTTGACTAGTAAGTACAATGCCCCGGGTTTTCAATCCCCCAATTTCTGGGAAAAAAAGAGAAAGAAAAAGGAAAGTAAAACTAGTGAAGTTGAGAGGAAGCTATTGCATACATCTCAAAACAAATCCTTGTGGTGTGAAGCCCTGAGAACTCCTCAGGACAAGAGAAGTTCTCTCATGTGATCAAAGTACACAACACAGTATTGATACCAGATATGTAAGCCCATATGATATCTGCCTCCCATTTGTAGTCCAGTTTTGAGTTTAACTCAATGATGTTTATGAATTTTCTCTTGGGCTGGAGAGATGGCTCAGTGGTTAAGAGCACTGCCTGCTCTTCCAAAGACCCTGAGTTCAGCTCCCAGCAACCACGCAGTGGCTCACAACCACCTGTAATGAGTTCTGGTGCCCTCTTGAGGAAGAGACCTGGTAAGTCGCCCTCATCAACTTATGCCATGAAACCCAATATGGACAAAGTCAACAGAACCGTCATATATGGGCTGCCCATGCATGCTTCAGCATTGCCAGGGCATTAATTTCATAAATTTTCAATTTCAGTCTTGGGATGAGCACTGCATTCATGAACCTGTCTCTCTAAGTCAAGCTCATTTCTCCAACCTTCCCTCCTTTCATCCAGCTGACATATGTGAACCTCTTTTCTATCCATTTTTTTTAAAAAAAATGACATTTATGTATTTATTTATTTTACTCTGTGTATATGTATGAATGTGAGTGTTTATGTGTCTGTATCTGTGTGTGTGTGCATGTCCATAAAGCACTCATAAAAGTCAGAGGACAATTTGTGAAGTCGGTTTCTCTTTTAACCATGTGGGTCCTCATGCTTGGTGGCAAGTGAGCCGTCTCACCAGCCCCCTTTTACCCCTTCCAATAGCATAGTTTTCATTTTGGTTGTTTCCTCTGATCAGAATCAAAGCGTGTTTCTCCATACTCACCTTAGGCTTTCAGCATTAAGAGCCCTCCAATAATGAAGTAATTGATTAACTATAGATTTATCATTAGGGGAATTCCTTTGCATTTCCATTTCCCTGGTGGTTTATAATGCATTACTGCACGTGATTGGATGCACAAATCAATGAATGCATTTGGCCAGCAGGAGCCCCTTCTGGCTGAATCTGGGCTATACTTTGGTTGAAGACACTTTCTTACTGTCTATCACCACTAACTGATTTTGGCTCAGCCTACCTTTCTCTATCCTGAAACTATTTCTCCAAAGTAGACTTAAACTTAGAGGTCAAGTTTGGGCTCCAATGATGCTGGACTCTTCTCAACTTTTTGGTAGACAGTGAAAGGACCTACAAATATAATCTACAGCCTTGGGGGCCTTTTTGCCTCTCCCATCTCATATCTTCATGCTGTTCTTCCATAGTGAGGCTGAGATCCCTATCAACCTGGGGTGCTCACCTGCTGATCATCCTGTACCTATGGATCCAGGTTCAGTGTTGATTTGCCCTTGCCACCACTATAGCCCATAAAAGTTCAGCATGGCTTTGCAAATCTTCATTCTGTGACATTTGCTCAACCAGAGGGAGAGATTGAAGTTGAAGAGTGATAATAAGTTACCAGAATTCATGTAAGATATGATTGTTGCTCCAGAACCATTTTGCTATGATGCCAACTTACAGTAAAAGGAGGACCCCAAACTGGACAGTGGCAGGGTAGGATATGTGATGTAATCTTATGTGGATCATGGACAAGGCACATGATAGCACAGTTAGGATACCGAGTTTCTTATGGGCTTTGCTCTGCAGGAATGATCCAATGTGCAAATAATCTACAATTGGTTTTTGTCTAGGATTATCCAGAAATCATTGATCTTGGCTCTAACAGTGATATTCACCATGGGGATAAGATGATATGAGACCAAGTCTTAAATTTTCAGATTCATTTTATTTTTAACCCCCACCCCATGTGTGCCCATGTGTGTATGTGCATTTAAGTACAGGTGTTTGTAGAGGCTAGAGATGTGGGATCCCCTGGAGCTGGACTTCCATATAGTTTTAAGCCACCATGTAGATGTTTGGAACTGAACATGAGGCCTTTGTAAGTGCAGCAAGTCTCTTGATTGCTTGTAGCATAATTAATAAAAACCGAGAGACAGAAATTGGGGTTTGTCCTGAAGGTCAGAAAAGCAAAACAGCCAGCCATGGTTCTTACCTCTACCTCAGTCCAAAATGGCAATCCTGCCACCAGGAATCTCAGAATGAGATTGTGTGTGAGAGGTGTCTCCTCTCATCTTATATTCCTCTCTAGTGCTGGGATTAAAGGTGTGCACCACAACTGCCAAGTTTCTATGGCAAACTATTATGGCTACTGGGTTTAAAGGTGTGTGTCACCACTGCCTGGTTTTTAAGGCTGATCAGTGTGGCTGTTTTACTCTCTGAACTTCAGACAAGCTTTATTTATTAAAACAAATGAAATATCACTACAATCACAGAGCCATCTCCCTAGCCAAGGCCTAAACTTTGTCCTTAAGCAAAAGTCTCTTTTGGTTCCTTTGCTTTACTACCTGTGTGTAATACTGGAGGTAATGAGACCTAATCATAAAGATACTATCAAAAGTCCTCCATTTTGGTGTCTGGAGAGCCACCTGTGCTGCAGGAGCTCCTTCTGCTCCTTCAGCCAATAGCCTTTGAGATACCAGCCCACTGGGGTGTGGTCTCTTTCTCTTTAAAAAGCAGCGGCAGCCCTCCTCTTGCTCTCTTGCTTCGGACTCCTTTCCTGGTAGAGGGCTGTTGTCTAGGATGGTGTTCTGTAAGTTTTTCCCCTCAAATAAATAACCATTTTAATAATAATTCCAAATGGCGTGGGATTGATTTGTGCTTTACACCTGTGATCACAATGATGTCTGAGGGCCTTGCTGCAGCCAGGGCCACACTGATCTGGGTGACCTGTGTTGCCACTGGGGCCATGGTGATGTCCAGCCCAAGCTGCTGCCAAGGCCATGTCTGGGTCCGTGTTCCTGCTGCAGCTGGGGTCTGTAATGTTATCCATTGCCTGTGTTACCTGTGGTAATAGAAAACATGTGTGTTAAAATCTGAGACTGGGGCCTAGGATAGCTGGCACTGCCCCTTGCTGGCCCAGACCCTCACGGGAGAGCTCTCCCCCTCCCCTTCTTGCACTCGGGAGAGATGGTCCCACCCCTCACCATGGACTGGCCCGAATGTCATGGGCCTAGGGGAGCTAGCTCTGTCCCTCATCTGTGCAGTCCCAGTGACCCAGACTGACCAGCTCAGCTACCACCCAGACTCACATCCTGGGCCTTGAGTGGCTCATTCTAACATCTACCCCATCTATGACCTGCTGGAGTATTCAAAGGAAACAAATAACCTCAGGATCTCCATGGCTCAGGGCAACAAGAGGATATCCGAGAGGAGTTTTGGTGAGGGTCCAGTGATGATAGCATGCCAGAGGCCTTCAAACAGATCAGTAGCTTGTTTCATGAACGTTTTGCAGGTGGAACAAAAGGGTATATACATTGCGTGACATACCCACAGCTCCCTATACCACTAGCATGAATGAAGAGGTGTTGAAAAGATGGAGGAGCAAGGTGTTTTTTTGTTGTTGTTGTTTGGTTGGTTTTGTTTTTAATTAATGTTTTGGGGGGCATGCTACAGGGATGAGGAGTGGACATGGAGGGACTGGGAGGTAAGTGGGACTGGGGTACATGATGTGAAATTCTCAAAGAATCAATAAAGAATTGTGTATAAAAAAAACCCACTCCATTTGGTCAACCCCGAACACATATACAAGTAATTATATGGACAGAACAGGTTATATTTAGGGTTTAGGTATATATACATATGTATATATTTTTATATATACACACAGATATATACATATACACACATATGTATATATACACACATATATGTATATATATATGTATATGCAATTACCATTAGTGAAAAAAGAGGCCATGAATTTGTAGGAGAGTAGGGAGGGGTATATGGGAGGATTTGTAGGAAAGAAAGTGAAGGAAGAAATGTAATTATATTATAATCTCAAAAATACCACCCCAAAAATCCTAAAGTGAAAAAAATGTACTTCAGAATCCCTCAGCTATGTTGGTGTGCAGCCATCCCACCTGATGGCCTTGCTTTGCTTGCCTTGCACACATTTATGAATCAATTCCTGTCAAACAGGAATTGTCCTGGCTCCACTCTAATGCTGGGGCTTTAGTGGAAAGGTTTCTTGTCTGTTCACAAGAAACACTGGGGTGAGATTTTATATCAAACCCACAGAAGGCCTTGAGTTGGAATGGCTCATGTAGACTTTTCTAATGGAAAGCTGCTACATTGCTTCGTTCCTCAACCCATCTCTCCGTCTTTCTCCTCAGATAACATGTTACTTTGAGCCTGAAAGGACCGTAGCACAGGAACAGAGTGTGAGCACTGAGGGCTTTAGGTGGTAGTATATTGGGGCATCTACCTCATTCCAGATTAAGAAAGGCAGGAATGGTGATGATTTCATTGGAAATGCTGCTTAGGCAAGACATCATGGTTGAGTGAAGACTTTCAGTCACTTAACAGGAAGAGTGTTCTGGGGAGGGAACAGTGTGTGTCCAGGTCCTGAGGTAGGAAGAGGGTGTTGGGTGTGGGCTGAGGTCAACACATTACATGAGGAGAAGGATATGAGGGTTTGCCTGCCAGGATCAAGCACTTCCAAGTTCATCCTCCTCCACCATTAGAAGAAGCAGAAAGCTCTGAGGGAATTTCAAGCAGGGGGCTTCTGAGATGGAGATGCTGTGTAGACAGCAGATGGAGGTGGGATGGGCTGTGGAAAGAAAAGGAAGCAGAAAGACTGTGCAGGAACCAGCCAGTGTTTGTGGCTATGGATGGGTTTGGGCCTCAGTAACCACAGATGAGGTGGAGAAGCAGCTGAGCTTGGGTTCATCTTCTGCTAGCCTCCACTGGAGCCTCAGTGATGCTTGGTAGTCCAGTCTGAATGAACTTGCATTTAATATGCTTGTTTCTGGTGTCAGAGCTAGCTGTATACGATGGCATTTTCATGTATATTCAGTTGGTATCCACTGGGAACTGGCTTAACCCTTCTCTAATCTCAAAATAAAGGGAGACTCAAATCTCCTGTGTCAAATGGCATAGCATATGAGTGTGACATGCGCACATGCTTCTCTAACTCCAAGTCATCTTTGGATTACTTATTTACCTAAAACCCTGTGCAAATTATTGCTATAGTCTATTGTTTAGGGACCAGTGCCGAGAGGGGAAAGTTCATTTGTTCATCACAGATACATTTTTTTAGAATATCAAAACTGCAGTGATCTGGGAACAGGAAATCTATGGATACAGGGAATTGATTATTGTTCATGCAATGCTTGTAGCAACCCTGTGAGGGATATATAACTGTTGTCCTTATTTTTCGACAAGTGGGAGCTAAGAAAAGGTGACATACCCTGGCAAGGGGATACTACTGTCATTGGCAGCAGTGTTTCTAGAGCCCTGTTCTTGATGGAGTCACCACTCTTTTTCTCTCTGCACACTAGGAGCAGCTGCTATTGTAGACTTACGGTGTGCACCCCAAAAAATCATACTGAAGCTTTAACCTTCAGAACCCCAAAATGAGGCTGGATTTAGAGCCAGCATCTACAAATGTGATTAAAGTAAAATGTGGTCATTTAATGTGGAAGCAATGTCATGTGGCTATGTTCTTTAAGACAAAGGGACAGGGCAGAAATATTGATGTATGTGTGCCCAGAAAAAAGACAGCATTCTAGAAGCCAAAGAGAAAGTATCAGAGGCTAACATCTTGAAATGGGATGTTCTAGCTTCCAGCCTGATGAGAAAATATATTCTGCTGTTGCAGTTGGCCACTTTGGGGTATTTGTTCTCATAGCTCTTGGACACTAACATGTCACACCTTTGATCTTCAGCATTTCTACCTCACAGGGCCACAGATATCCCACCAGCTCCTAAACCTCTCTGTGAGTTAATTGTGGTATCTCTTTCCCTGAAAGGAAGTGCCAAAGGATTTGTTTGAAACTCTATTTTCACAACAAACATGGTATTGTAGTGTTTATTTGGGGTGGATTGAAGAGACTTGTAGAGAGATTTGAGAGCCAAGAAGCCTGGGGCTGTTGTTATAAGCTCTTCCTGAGCTCCTGACAGGTTCTTGCCGTCTGGCGCGCTCTCTCTCTCTCTCTCTCTCTCTCTCTCTCTCTCTCTCTCTCTCTCTCTCTCTCTCTCTCTCTCTCTCTCTCTCTCTCTCTCTCTCTCTCTCTCTCTCTCTCTCTCTCTCTCTCTCTCTCTGTGTGTGTAGGGGGGGTAGGAATACCGCAGAGTAGTCATCACTACAGCCTTGGCCATGCAAGTTCCCCCACAGCCATCCCAGCACAGGAATCCATTGGGTAGGATCCCAACTCCAAGTTTTAACAGCATGCCTTAAGGGTTAATGTAGCAAGGCCAAGTTGAGCAGGAAGAATTGAGATGCTAAGGTATACTCCCTGCTTTCTCATCCCCATTCTCTCTGGTGAGATATAGATCTTACCTTTTCAAATAGAGGGCCCAAAGTCTTCAAGAAATATATTTCCAAACTGTCACCATGTGCCTCTTGACTCTTTATGACTTTTCACTATCATTATTGAGATTTATCCCACATAAAAATATGACTTCACTTCCTAGGAGCCCTTCAAAGGCTCATTCCATTCCAGCCTCAGGTTAAGGTTGAGGACCAGATCTCATCTCCATCAAATTGACATGTAGGTGAGGGTCCCTGAATACAGCTCCTTATGCATTATCCTCCCAAACTGAAAACCCATGAAGTCTGAGTAGACACAGGATCTGGACCTCCCACTTAACAAACATGTAATTGTGGGAATGGACTACAATAACTGCCTTTGATTAGGTGGTTGGTATCACCTAAAATATGCATGGCAGTCCTAAATACTAGAACCCATGATTGTGATTTTATTGTAAAGACGGGTTTTGCAAACGTCAGTCAAAGATTTCAATATATGACCATCCTGAATTTAAGGATGTTTCCATATTCAGTCAGTAGGTTCTTAGAAGGCAGTGTCTTAAGAGTCTTGCACCATGGAGAACCTGATGCCACCAGAAGCCAGAGCAGGCAAGAGAAGTTTCTCATTTGTCACTCTCAGAGGGAGTGCATCCCAGCCAATACCTTGGATTTTCTCTCTGGCCTCCAGATTATAAGAGAATCTGTCTGATTGTTTAATGTCACTTCATTCAATGGAATTTGTTATAGAAAATTAGAAAACAAATAGGCCACTATTAGAGTTCTCGCAAAAATGGGGTGATATGTGATAGCTGGTCTTGTCAACTTGATTAGATTGAGAGTCATTTCGGTCAGCTGGAGCCCGCCGATGGGGTGTATCTTGGGAGTTCTCAGGAGGAGTAACAAGTGGGACCCTGACTGGGAAAGAGAACTATACTTAATGTGGCAGTACTGTCCAATAGGCCAGGCTAACAACTGGAAACACACTGGAGGAAGAGGAAGCCAGTGCAAGCTTTCTTCCTAAGCAACTGTGTCTGTCGTGGTTATTGCGCGCGCTTATCAAACACAAGATTCTTTGGCTTTCAACCTGGATCTTTTCACACTGTGACATGACACTGTTATCTACAAATGTGCTGGAGCACATTCAGAGCTATCCTGGGACACTTGTAGCCTGTGGCTGCAGATTTGACACACTGGAAATATTTACTCTCTAGACCTCTCTAGAAAAAGTTTCCCCATCCTCCTTCATTTAATAGTCAAGCCTCAATCAAATAGGCCTATCAATAACCACAGTATCAGAGCGGAAACTGTATCTGGTGAGGGATGTGGTTCCCTGACTCACCGATGAGGGGACTTGAAGGCTTCTTTGGTGGGAGATTGGGGCAGGGCATTAACAACCGGAACAGTAGGGTGATGGTAGCTCCTTCCTTGTCTTGAAAGTTTTGTTTTGTGCTGTTTTTATTGTTTGCAGTGTTGGGGGTAGACTACAGGGCCTCATGCATGCCAGACAAGTGTTTTACCACTGAACAACATCCTCAGGACAACTGGTGGTTTGTTCAATGAAAGCAGGATGTCTGCAGAAACTACAACAGGGAACTTGGAAAACAAAACGGGAACACTCAACACCACACATACACAGAAACACACACTCAACACTCACATACACACAGAAACATATATATACACAGACACACATGCCTACACACACATATTTACACATACAAAGACACACATGTACACACAAACAGAGCCAGGAAGGACTTCAGAGTAGGTATGTTCACATATTTGTGGAATTTTACTTGCAGTCCTCCTGTGGTGGTCCACCACCACACTCTAATGCAATGTTGAGCTTGATCCCAATGTCCTAGTTGGTTTTTATTTTCTACTTGACACAACTTAGGAAGAGGGAGCCACAATGGAGTATTGCCTCCATCAGATTCTGTGTGGGCATGCCTGTGGGGCATTTTCTTGATTGCTAACTGATGTACAAGGGACCACATGGCTGGAACATTCCTAGGCAGATGATCCTGGGTTATTCAGAGAGCTTGCTGAGCAAATCAAGCAAGCCAGCCAATAAGCAGCGTTCCTCCACCAGCTCTGATACAAGCTTTTGCCTTGAGTCCCTGCCCCAATTTCCCCCGGCGAGGGGTGGTTACCTGGAAATGCACAATGAGATAAATTCTTTCCTCCCAAAGTTACTGTTGATCAGTGTTTATCATCGTAAGCTAGAACACCCAGTGTGAGTTTGAGAAACACATAAGCACGGTTGAATTTTATTTTTTTGGACCAGGCTTTTGGTGACTAGAACCTACCTCATGGCCATTGTCAATAAGGCTGAAATGTTTCATTCCTAGGGCTTTTCTGTAGCCAGGAGAGCTGAGGCATCACACCTGGTACAAATGATCTCATTGTCAGACCTAAAGTGAAAGCAAAGTCAATAAAGATCGTGAATGGGGGACAGGGTCAGCATCTAGGATCCAAGCCTACCCTGTCCCTGGGAACCTATGAAGTACAACCTCTGGGCTTTTATCATATCGACCTTGAAATGGCCATGAAAGAGCAGCGTCAAGGCATCTTCGGGGCTAAATGCTGTCTAGAGCTTTGCTGTTCCTCTGAAGATCTGGAACTACTACAGATGCTATCAGCAGAGTTAGCTGGTAACCAATTCAAACAGTTCCATTAAGGAAACTATTTAGTTAAGTGAACTGGATTGTCTTCCTATACACACATTTTCTAAATTCCCTTTGCATTTATGATAGTTTCATGTAAACATTCAACACCATTTCAATTGGTCAGGGCCTCGCTTTGTATAGATAACTTATAAATTATTTTATGAATTCCCTATTTTACAACATTTCCTAGTTCATTTATCTTTGTGGTTTTGTTTTGTTTGCACAGAATTCTGGGAATATGAATTACTAAACATGAGTTATGCCCATTTTAACATGGAAATGCATTTTTCAATTGTTCAGTTGAAGCACGGTAACAATCCGAATTTTTAAGAGTAAGTGTCTGAGATAATACTACTCTCTGAATATGTTCTATAATACAGATTATTTTGCTTTTTTTTTGTTTTAATTTGTGTTTTCAACAATTTCTTCCACAATACTCATTCTGTGAGCCTACAGTCATAGCCACCTACGATTTCCTTAAGAAGCTACTTTCTGTCAACGGTTTTATAGTTGGTAACCTTCCAGGTCCCTGAGAATGGCCGGATCTGGACAGCATTAACCTTGTGTCCCTACTCCACATGTGACCTAGGTCAGCCAGAATCTGTTTTCTTCCCTGTCTCTCAGCTCTGAATCCCCTAGCTCTTTCTGACACACAATTTCCTTGCCTGCTGCTGCACCCAGCATGGGGTCATTTTCACATATCAAGGAGAGTCCAAATCCCGGCTGGGATCTGTCTTTGTCCTCTATCTGTCACCAGATACTTAACGTTCCAATGAGTGATCCCCATTGTTGTCAGAATTTCTGTGAAATAAACCCCCAAACTGTTAAATTTTTAAAACTTACATTCTCCTATTCCTTCTCAAACATCTAATAATGGACTAGATTTCTCTTTTAGTGACTCTTGTAATGTTATGTATCCAACTGTCCCCCAAAGACTCTACAGCTTGGAGTACAGAGGTATAAATGTGTTCTGTCCTTCCCACTTGCCAGTGGCGATACTTCTCTTTTCTCTGCCTTAATTTCTCCATTTTTAAATGTCGTCATTCCGAGCGCTGATTTTTTTTTTGTCTGTTCCTTGTTTTGGTACAGAGGATGGAACCAACAGCAGGCTAGCTGGTGCCCACTAGATTCCATCTCTCTTGCTTCTCTGGACTCTTGTGAGCATCAAATGCTCACACTGGTGATCATCTCCTGCACTACTCACAATAGAAACACTGTATCTCTCGGTGCCTTCTTCATCTCTTATTATCACAACCAATTTCTCTCTGAACAGTCTAGGTGCTCATTATTACACATTAGGAGATGGCCTGGCATTCTGCATGTATTCTCTCTACTCTACTTCTTCCTTAAAACTGTTTCTTGGTCCAGGACCCTGCCAGAGACCATAGCTTACAGAAAAGCTAAGAAGCAACATCAGGCAGACAGAGGTGCATCCTTCTTGAAGTGCCCAAGATGCTAGGCAATAACAATAGCATCTGAAGTCAAGTTTAAAGGAAGGAGTTCTGCTCCTGTCACACAGCTCCTGTACATCTGTGGGAGTAACTGGGGCTCTCACAACCTTCTTTTCTGCAAACAGCCCCTGACACCCAGACACCAAAAAGCAGGAGCCTTCCAGTGACTCTGCTGTGGCAAGATAGAGGCATGCTGGATAACAAACGCTGCCCAGCAACTGTGAAAGTTACTTTTACATGGCACCTTGTTGTAGCCACAAGGTGCCAGATGTCTGGCTAAATATTATTTCTGGATTGGTCTATGAGGAAATTTCCAGATGACACTGAAGTTTGGATGAGAGATTGAATAAAGCAGATCAACCTCCTTGATGTAAGTAGGTCTCATCCAGTCTGTTAAGGGTCTAAATAGAATAAAAGACTAAGAAAGTATTCTTTCTCTGCCCATCTTTAACCTAGGCATCAGCTTTATGAGATCCTGCTTTCAGACTCAAACTCTAAATGGGTTTTATACCATTGGCTTTTCTGAGTCTCTAATTCTCAGCCTCCATGATGACATGGCCAATTCCTAATAATATCTCATATCACACACACCCCATACAAACATATCCTATTGACTCTTCTTTGGCAGATCCCAACTGATACTTATCTCCTTAATAATGGAAAATCTTATAAAAGAAAAAAAACGGAAATGAAAATAGGGGAAAGACTACATGAGACAAGAAAGATGATCATCTGGGGGGGCAGTAAAAGGTTTAAGAGATGGTAATGAGGAAGTGAATTTGATCAAAATATATTATACCCATGTATAAAAATGTCATAATGTGATCAATTATTGATACAATGACTATATACTAATAAAACAAAATAATGGAAATAGATATGTATTTGGCAAGTAAATTTAGGTAATATTATATACAAATGCAGTTCATATAGTATAAACTTCAGTAAGCAAAGTCATATTGCATTTGAAAAAAAAATGAGAAATCCATGGGATCATAAGAAGCATATTTACCCTCCATAAGCTCAGTGTCTTCTTCTGTATGATAAAACTTTCATCACATGGAGACACACTAAAGGGTTAAGTCATAATTAGCACTTGTGCTGGTCCCTGCTAGGAGCCCAGGAAAGCACAGCTCTTCAGAGGCTCCAGAAGCACATTAGAATGCACAGAGCATTTCGGAGGCAGAGACCTCATTGGATCCGTGACTTAGAAAATCTCCACCTCCTGCCACTGGATGACTTGGGTCACACTGACGAAGAGCTGCTAGCTCAATACCTCGCATGTGCTCCCTTCCACATCCGTGTCAGAGTTACCTGTGTACTTACGTATAGAATAAATATGCATATTCTTGAGTCCCACCCCCTACTGGCTGAATCAGAACGCTCTGGCTAGGAGCCAGGGAATTTGCATTTTTAACAAGCTCCCCCTGGGTGACTCCTAATGCAATTAAAGTCTGAGAGCCGCTGCCTTGTGCCCTGCTGAGTCCCCTCACTCCACACAGACATAATTAAGCTTCTTAATTACACTTTTTGCCAAGAATTAACAGCATCTTAATTATCTGAGAACACTGATTAACAATAAAAGGCACGGGGTAGTTTGGTGTGATTCAAACTAAAGGCAAAATCTGAGCATCAAGGGCATGTTGATCAATAGCATCTCCTGCTATAAATGGAGGTTCATTGGCAGGATACTGGTCATTCTGGGTGGCTCACTCCAGTCTAGTTAAGTCCTTAGGGATAAGCTGTGGTTGCTAGGGACAAGTCTACAGACCCTTAAGGTACTTCCTGAGCAGTGTTGTCATCTTTCTGTTTTTTTCAAATTGACACATCATACGTCATCCCTAAAATCGTTCCCATTCTGATGTCTGCAGATCTACCCGAGGACATTGTTAGTATCTAACACTGTGGCCTGTGAGTAGGTCTAACCATTAACCATTTAATTTAAGCAGGCTTCTGTAACCAAGACAGCTTTTCCCATTCGCTTATTTAAAGAACACAGGAGTGGGCCACTGTGTCCTCTGCATCTGCCGGGTGGGGAGAACGGAGATGCTCTGTTAGTTATTTCACAGGGTGGAGATTGAAGGCTGTTTAAGCTTTACTGTGAGGTTCACAGGGACTTTCAGATCCTTACTTTCCACTGTTGTCTTATCTGTTCATCTTTGCTCTGGGTTTTGAGGCCTGGCTGGTTAAGAGGTTAGATGCAGGGAAACTGGGCTCCTAGGTTTGGCTCTATAGGTACCCCGTGAAATACCTCACTGTCCATGTTGACTCGCCATCTACAGCCCATGGACTGTCTACTGTATCGTTTGGTTATGATTGATGCTTCTGGCCTTGAGAGAATTGCAGACACCCTGGGGGAACCTAAGTACTGTGAACTATTGGGTCCTATTCTTCTTGAATTGCACTTAGGTTCATCATTTATATTGAATCAATAAATCACTATAGAAGCCTCTTAATGAATGGGGCAAGGATGGAATCGTTTAGATGAGAGTCAGGGAAAAGAGAAAGGTATAGAGCTTTGTGGGCACAATTGCTGGCTGAAGCCAGGTGAGAACGAACCACCCCGCAGCTCATAGTCCTCCTGAGAGCAGCTTTGGGCTTCACCCTGATTCTTCTTCCCAAGCTAGCCTGCCTGCCTGGGGTCACTGCAATGAGAGGCTCTCACTCCTGAGTTATGGGACTATTATCTTTTCCTTCAAATTCTCAATGACTGCTGTAGTTTGAGTAACTACCAAAACTCATGCAAAGACTTAACTTCTCACTTGTGAGGTTGGACCACAAGGGAACTTTAAGAGATGGATATATGCATTTGTGCTGGGCAAATATTGGACTACTTCACTCATGGGCCAATGGGATAGAGAACCGAAGATTCCTCCTAGTCGAACGCTGGTAGAGAGAGCTTCGGCAGAGCTCTGGCCTCTCTCTGTATCCTTGTCCTGGGGTACCAGAGGCCCCCTTCTCCTTGTACTTACATCCATCAGCACTCCATGTTCTACCATGCTTCATGTCCCAACATCTCATCCCAGAGCAAGAGGCCGAGCAGCTGCAACGTTTACCCACTTGTTTTCTTTCGATCTGGATTACTCACAACTCGTGGTTTAGTGTCTAGAAAGCCACTGCTGCATGTCTCGGTTTTCTGTTCTTCCCTGTAGGAGGAAAATCCGTTTCTTATAACAACATCTTGATTAGAAGTTTGCATTTGAATTGAAAAGATGTAGAAATATGTGACTTAAGGTCATTCTGCTAAGTGTAATAAATCAGGCATAAAAAACCAAATGACTGCACAATTCTACTCACGCAAACAGTACGCTGACCTAATACCACTGACAACACATACTGTAGAGTCCTCTCTCTCTCTCTCTCTCTCTCTCTCTCTGTAAATGTGTAACAGCAAAGTAGAAAGACTGTTTGGGAAGAGGAAGAGGTCCATCAGGAGCAAGGAGAAAGAACAAGAGGTTTGGGGTGAACATGACTGAAGCGCATGATATACATGTTTGAAATTTCATAATGCAATCCATTCTTTTGTACAACTATACACTAGTTATATAGAAACAGACCAAGAGCAGAATGGTGGTGGCTAGAGTTTGGGAAATGTAGAAAAAAAAAGGGGGTGAGGGAAAGTTGATAATGGCACCAAGAAATAGGACTAGGAAGATTCAGGGGGTCTGCACAGTAAGGTGACTACAGGCCATGATAATGTACTGAGTGTTTGAAAATGCTTAAATAAAGGGTTTTTTAATATCTGCACCATAAGGAAATGTGGTACATGCCTTTATCCCAGCATTTTAGAGGCATAAACAGGAGGATTTCTTTGAGTTTAAGGCCAACCTCATTTACATAGTGAGTTTGAGGCTATCCAGGGCTACATAGTGAGACTTTGTCTCAAAAAGAATCAACGAAAAGGCAAATAGTTGAAGAGATAGATATTTAACCTGAACTAAACATTTTATAATGTATAAGTGCATTGAAACACCATATTGTACCTCATAAATATCTACATTTTCTATGTTGTGTTTTTATCACTTAAAAAATTTAAAAGCAGTCAGGTATGGTTGCATATGCCTTTAATCCCAGCACTTGAGAGGCAGAGGCAGGCAGATCTCTGTGAGTTCAAGGCTAGCCTGTTCTACATACCTAGTTCCAGGACAGCCAGGGATACATAGTGAAGCTCTGCCTCAAAAATCTTTCTATGACATGAATAATATGAATGATAAAACATTAAAAAATTAATAATTAATAAACCCAAGATGATTCAAGTAGCTTGATAATAGAAGAAATCAGACGGATAAACAAAGCAAAATACAACTCTATTTGGAAGACATAGGTGCAATGAACATAATCCAAGTGAAAGTCTTGGCCAACATGCTGAGTGAGTAACAGCAACAGGCCAGCAGGGCTTATTCTCTTGGTAGCTGGAACTGATACATCAGGGCCCGCCCACATCAACAAATAGTCTTCCTTTGCACTACCAGCCCCACTACTACCGGCTCTGGCACCTCATGTCTTTGCATGAATTTCCTGGGCAGCCAGCGTCTTCTCTTGCCATCACGTGGTACTGTGGAATTGCTGGAGAATTAATATCCCTGGGAGTAGTCCTCAACCATGATAATTGGTTTGGAGCATGCAAGAGCACAGCTTCCTCGCTCTTGGACAGGAAAAGCCCTCAGCATACGCAGTATGCCAACAGCTGGTCGCCCAGGTCCATGTGCCCCATACTGTTACTACAACCCCTTATTGGCTTCCTACCGTGCTCTGACTTAGCTTCCCTCTCTCGCACTATTGTGTTCTCCACTTCCCACCTCAGCCACTTGCATCTCAATCCTTATTCTCAATCAGAGAAACCCAGAGGGTGCCTTAAATACCAGAGCAGTGACTTTTGTGAAGTAGAAACTAGAGGGGACATAAGGAGAAGTAGATCAAACACAGAAATTGTCCTCAGTTTGAGAGAGATCAGGTAGACAAGATATTTATTAAGGCAACAAAATATGTGAGCCACCAATTAGTAGATTCCATTTTGTCAATATAACACAAGAATCCTGAATTAGATGAAGAATACACCTTCTTCCAAAACCAAGTGGAGTTTTCACTAAAGTTGCCTATATTTTTCACACATGCAAAAACTTCAAGTTGCTCAAACAAAAACAGACAAAACTTTGTTGATAAGAGATAATTATGGCCATAATACAACAACGTGAAACTTAGTAACATTTTAAAGGTCCTTGAGCAATATAAATATAAACTTAAAGCAGTTAGAAATTGATTGTTAAGGTTTGCCCCCTTTTTCTTCCAGTGGCCATTTCATCAAGCAACTGTTAGTAACTAGATAACTCTTTGCACAAAGGGAAAGATAAAACTAAATCTTAGAAATTCTAGAAAATAGCCATAATGGAAATGCAATATATCAGAATCTAAACTGCACAGCAGCAAATACTTATTTCAGTAAAATGAGGACAAATGATTTGCCAACTCAAAATGCTAGGAAAAAATATCAACAAGGGAAAGTGAAAACAAAACAAAACAAAAAAAGCAAAGAAAAGCTCACTAACTAAAGGCAGATTTAAGAGGGGGAGAACTCAGAGCCCAAGAAAGTACACAAACACAAGACATAAGAGCTGGGAAGAAAACAAGCGACAGAAGAGAAGAAACAGGGCTTAAAGTAACATGGAGACTCGAGTACAATCTCTAGAAACCTTGTTTAAACAGGTGGGCACGGAGGTGCCCGCTTGTAATCCTGCCAGAGTTAAGAGGATTCCTGAGCTCTCTGGCCAGCCAGCCTAGGCTACTCTGCAAACTCCAGGCCAAACAGAGCTAGGCCGGAGAGAGATTCTGTTTCAAAACTCCAGGTGGATGGCTCTGAGGAATGGCACCTGAGGCTGACCTAGCTGCAGGTGCACCGCACTGAGCACACGCGCACAGCTAAACACATAAACAGGTTTTTAAAGGAAAGCAATAACAGAGAAGAAATAAAACCATGCACTTGGTAGAATATTCTACAGATACCTTTAACATCTAGATAACAATGCACATTTTTGGAAAAATGTATTTCTTCAGGATTGACCCCAGTAGAGATGGAAAGTTTCCTTAGGACCAAAGAGAGAAATTTGTGAAAATGGGTCTTTTCAAGTCTCATGGTTAGAAGCTTTCCTGTCTACCTGCCTTCCCTCCCTCTCTTTTCCCCTTCTCTTCGATTGTTAGTCTGTTTTGACTTTGGTTCAGGATGGAACCCAGGGCCTTTGTGTAGGTGGGGCGAATGCTCTACCACTGAGCTATATCCTCTATCTGACCAGATGTTTTCTTAGCAAAAGTCTGACAAACCACGATCAATAAACTACAATGCTACTTGAAAGATTCTACCACTTCAAAAAGAGAAAATAAGATGTGTGCATAACCTGGATTCTAAAGCCTATAAACGTAGTATGAAAACATAGCGATAAGCCAACTTCATTCACTACCATTAAGACAAAATGTATTTTACAATGTTGAGCAGAATCCAGCATTTCATTTCAATACGAGCTCACTGGGACTCCATGGCACTTACTGTAGGAAGAAAACGGTGATGCAAGGTGAAGGAAGAGGTGGACAAGGTAGCTCACAACTGTAACCCCAGTGTTCTAGGTGGCTGAAGGAGGAGGGTGTTAAGTTTGAGGCTAGCCTGGCTGTGGAGTAAAACCCTGTATCAAAAATTTCCTCAACCCAAACAAAACCAACCCAAAAACCAAGGCTTGGAAAATGCAGGGGTCCATATGGGTGCATATGCACATGTACCCATGTATATCATGTGTCTTTTGCATATGTTTTATAATTTATTGCTCATTCAATCAAAATTCCTATTTTTCATTGAAGCTCAATAACTTTGTTTCAAAACTGATCTACAAAAATAAGAGATCTCACTTTGCAAGGAAATTCTGAAGATAAAGGATTATTTCGGAGGCCTTGCCCTCCATATATGGAGAGATAATAATAAGAATCTAACTATAACCAAACATGTCTAATGAAATATTTACAAACTATTCACATGATTACTGCTTATTTACTTATCAATATAAATACCTCTCTCAGGTTTTATGTGGATTTAGCAAGTGCATGCTGGAGTGCCAATTTGTAGTAGGAAGGCTGCTTCTTCATTATGATTACTATGAATGAATGATTACTATGAATATGGAAATTTGTAACTGGTACACAAAAACGATTAAACCCAGTTTTGCATTGAAAGGGGCAAATTCACATTGAGTTCAGATTTTACTTGTTGTCTATTCAAAACCACCCTTTGTACCTTAAAACCCCACTCTTACCACAGTGAAGCACTGAAGCATTATTTACTTTGCCTTACCCTAATGAGGCACTAGGCAGAGTATTATATGTGCCTGTAAATCTTATTTCTATCCTCTGCTGTCTACCTGAAGAATGTCTCTTATGGATCCAGAACGTTGACCACCATGGAACCTACAGACTAACCAGCATGGAACCTACAGACTGACCACCATGGAACCTTCAGACTGACCAGCATGGAACCTACGGACTGACCAGCATGGAACCTACAGACTGACCACCATGGAACCT
>PVIU01025336.1:0-23894 GCA_004026605.1 Ondatra zibethicus
GGACCGTGAGGGGCTGGTCCACCTACTGAGACAGTGTGCCTGAACTAATGGGAGCGCACCAATCCACCTGGACTGGGACTGAATGAGCATATGATCAAACCAGACTCTCTGAATGTGGCGGTGAAAGTTGGCAGATGGAGAACCCACAAACAATGACACCAGGACCTATCTCTTCTGCATGTATTAACTTTTTGAGAACTGAGTCTTTTTGAATGCACTCCTTCCTAGGCCAGGAGGGATGGGGGTGGGCCTTGGACTTCCAACAGGGCAGGGCACCATGCCCTCTTTCAAGGAAGAAGGGGGAGGGAGGAGGGGATGGGGGGTAGTGGGAGGGGACCGGGAGAAGGGGAAGAAAGGAAAAAAAATTTATTTCTTTAATTATGTTCTTGAATGGAAAAAATAAAACAAACCAATGTATGGAAAAAATAAATAAATAAATAAATAAATAAATAAATAAATAAATAAATAAATAAATAAAAAAGAAAAAATAATTTATTACTGAAAGTTGATAAATTTGCTATGCAGGCAAAGGCGCTTACCACCAAGTCTGAGGATGAGAACTTCATTCCCAAGATCCTCATTAAGAGACTAAAATATACTTCAAGTTTTCTTCTGATCTCCACTTGCACAGTGTGGCATGCATGTAAGTGTATACACAAAAAATAATTATATTTTAAAATATTTGGTACTGAGTTCACTATTTTTTTTATTTTGTCCTTGGCTTTGAGTAATTGCTCTTCAACTAATTCACCACATGTATTATTGAATGGTACGATTCTTATGAATTAATAATGGAAATTATTTTGCCCAAAATTTAGTTTCATATTCGAAATGTAACCTATTACTTATCCCTAAGATATACTTCTAAGACACATATTATGGATGACAGAACAAACTCTTAGTTGTAACTAGAACAGTAAAGTATTTTCTTTAGTAAAAATCAATTATTCTTATACAAAAAACAGATTAAATTATTTAATACCAAATTTAAGTCATAAATATACTCTTATAGCATTAATATCGATTAATTATGTTTCACTTTTAAATATTTATCTTGTAAATAATATGCACTTTGTGTAGCATCAGTACATAAATTTTGCCAAATTAAGCCATAATATAAAAGTTTATACTAAGAACCAAATAACATAATGTAGAAGAAAATAATCATATTCTGAAAATTCTTTTAAGGTAAAATATTAAAATTGAAGGCATAATAGGTTTTCTTTTCAACAAACCAAATAAAAATGTAAAGTATTATTTATTTTGCATCATTGTATCAACCACATAGCTTGCTAATACATGAGAAAGGTGATACACCACTGATGGTTTCTCAGATACATTTTCTTTGGCATATTATCTAAGCAGCTATTTAAATCATAGATATCCATAAGGTCAAGATATTTTAAACAATAGGCACTTTCAACTCTGGTATTCTTCTCTAGGAGCTTGTTCTGAATTGCAGCACATAAGCATCTTCTTCATTTATGATAACAGAGATGTACAGGAAGCCAAACTCAACCTTCACATGACTCTCAACACTGCATTTGAATTGTGACTAAGCAATTATTAGCCTTCAATAAAAGTGAGCATTCTCCTTACCCCACAGCCTCAGTAAAACAATACCTTAAAGACTACTGTGGAAAAGTCTGGATTACTATGGAAAATTACAGCAATCTAGTAAAACAAAGTTATATCTTGTTATTCATTTAACAGAACCACTGTGGCAAGAACACACAGGGGTACAGCTATGAATCAAATGCTAATGTCACTGACTTTTCAGATTTAACACTTTAGTTGAGAGAGACAGATATTATACATATAAAACAAATAATGGCATTATTTGTGATAGCAGTTCTGCTTAAAATACTATGAAAGAAAGCAACAAGATTGTTGGGTATACTATTTAAAATGCAGTGCAAGAGAAAGACACACTAGGAAGGGACTGTTTAACAGATGACTTAAAAGGAAATGAATGTACTAACTATACTGATAAATAGAAAATCAAATTATCAGAAATGAAGAAATTAATGAATGCAAAGCCTCCCAAATAAAAGCCAAATAAGTTATGAGAACAAAAGGAGATGCTTAGGAATAGGAGGACATGAATAAGAGTAAAAGGGAAAAAGAAGTCATACTCTTCCTGTGTTATTTGGGTCTTACTATTAAAAGTACTGTGTTGACAGTTTAAGTAGGAATGGTGGGGGTCCATCGTGATGGAGACTTCTGGAGTTAGGTGTAGTTGAATGTTTTTCTCTGTCAGGCTAGTCCCCCTGGACTGGTTTCTTCCTCGCTTTCATGTTCCCACAGCCACCTATTAATTAACACTCTGAAGCTTAATATAAATTACAATTGTTTGGCCAATGGCTCAGGCATATTACTGACTAGGTTTCCCTTTAAATTAAACCATTTCTATTCATCTATGCATTGCCACAAGCCCGTGGCTTACAGGAGATGCTCTGGAATGTTACTTCTTTTGGGGGCTACATGGCCTCTCCCTGACTCCACCTTCCATCTCTATGCATCTTTGTTTGGATTTCCTGCCTAGCTACACTTTTCCTGGCAATTAGTTGGAACAGCTTTATTCATCAACCAATAAAAACAATGTGTATTCACAGCATACAGAAGGATGTCCCACATCAGTTATGGGTTATGAAAGAGTGTATAGATGATTAGTGAGATGTCCTTGAAAATGGCTGTGGACCCTGGTCTACTCCATCTTTTCTTTCTTTCTTTCTTTCTTTCTTTCTTTCTTTCTTTCTTTCTTTCTTTCTTTCTTTCTTTCTTTCTTTCTTTCTTTCTTTCTTTCTTCAACCAGGAAAAGAATGAGACTGCATTGTGAAACTCTCCCAAGCTCATAGGTTGTCTTGCCAAAGACATCCATATAACCAGCCATCTGACAATAGATGACAACATTTGAAGCTATGATAAAAACAAATCCTTTTTTTGTAAGTTGATTAATGTGTACAATATGAATGTAAGATAGGTATTTATAAATATGATGGTAGAAAATAGGTACCAATTATTAGGAATTTTGTCTTCACTATACTCTCTGGGACATGGAGCTGAGTTTTGAAATTAATTTTAAGAAAAGTTTGGAAAAATATTGAGGAACAGACTAGAGAAATCTGGTGTATTTTAAATGGATTTTAATGAGTTATTCTTATAAGGGGTCAAAGACTAAAATCCTAATAGAATAGGAACAGCAAGGACAATGCTGATGAAATTCCAAATAAAAATGATGATAGGACTAGGAATTAGAATAGAAGAAACTCTACATATATCATGACAACGATAGGGGTTCACTCTTTCTATGCCCTGAGACTTTGTAAGGGACTGAGCCTAGATATCATAAATTTATTTATATGGACATATTTTCAAGGAAAGCCATTATTACAGCTCACAGGGTTCATAGGTAGGTAAAATTATATATTACATCTTTGTTACAGTACTGTGCACAGAATATTTTAATTCTAGGGAAGCTAGTCAGTAGAAATGATTCTTCATGGTCAATGTCAGCTTGGTAGCTCCATGTCAATACACTCTTACTGTCACGTTCTGAGGGTAACCAAGGACACTGGGAAAACCTTATAATATTTGAGAGTTTATGAGATGTCACTAAGCAGCACTTCCATAAAAGAAGCCCATTCTCGGCACTGGACCTTTTATATTGTTAGCTTATTATGGTCTGGTGGGGGGTTATCTCACAATACAAACACACACACACAATTATTGTACAGTGTAAGTATGTTCATGTGACTTTTTCTAAGACTTTTAGAGTTAATTTTTCCTAAAGCTTTTAGAGTTATTTATCCTCTTCTATATTCTCTCCTCTGCTCTAATCTCTTAACCCCAAATTCACCTTTCCTGTCCCACTAATATTCTTTAATATTTATCATTCCCTTTATCTTCCTGTGCTTTGAAAGCACTCCTCTCATGGCCCATACCAATTTCCTTCCATCTATGCATATTCCAAATGAAAACATACATGACCACAGATTCAAAGTAAACATCTTCGAATGAGAGAAAACCTGCAATTATCTTACTGGGGCTGAGTTACCTATTTATGTATAATATTTTCCATCTCCAATCATTTCCTACTAATTTAATAATCATATTTAATAGCTTGTTAATGTGTTATTATATAAATATACCATATTTCAATAATCAATTTATCAGCTGTTAGATAACATGGCTGTTTCCATTTTGCCACTTGTGAATATAGGTCCAGGAAACATGGGTGAGCAGATATCTATACAAGACAATATAGAATCTATTGGGTATATGCTAAGGCATATAGTAGAGATATACTTTTAGTTATTTTAGGAATCCTTCTATTGATTTCCATAGTGGTTGTAACAGTTTGCCTTCCCTCCAGCAAGGAAGAACTGTTTTCCTTCCTCACATTAATGTCAGTATATTTCATCTTTTTCTTTGTAATGTTAAGCAATCTGTGGTAGAATGAAATCTAAATGTAGTTTTAATTTTCATTTTCATAGTGGCTGAGAGTGTTTAGCAAGTTTTTAGGTGTTTCTCAGTCATTTTTCCTTCTTCTTTAAAGAAAACTCTGTTTACTTCCATGTACCTTCTTTCTTTTTCCATGTACCTTTTTTAAAACTGAGTTTGTTATTTTGATGTCTAACGTTTGCTGTTGTTGTTGTTGTTGCTTTATATTATAGACAATAATTCAGTTATATATATAACTAGGTAGGATTATTTTCCCAGTCTCTAGACTGCCTCTTCACTCAAATGATGGTGTGTGTCCTTTGCTATTGTAGACTGTTTGTTTAAGATGTATTACATTTGTTTTAATGATGCAAAGATGTGTTGCATTCTTTTATGATGATTTTGTTTTACTCTGTGATGCTGTGTTTCTTTGCCTGTCTAAAATACCTAATGCTCTATTAAAGAACTGAACAGCCAAGAGTGAGGCAGGAGAAAGTATAGATGGTACTGGCAGGCAGAGAGAATAAATAGGAGAATTCTGGGAAGAGAAAGAAGGAGCAAGAGAGATCAAGGAGCAAGAAAAGAAGGGGCCAGCCACCCAGCCAGCCACAGGGTAAGAGTGAAAGTAACAGTACATAAGTAAGAAAAGAAAAAAGTCCAGAGACAAAAGATAAATGAGAAAATTTAAGTTTCGAATATCTGGCTAGAAACAAGTCAAGCTAAGGCTGGGCATTTGTAAGAAAAAATAAGACTCCATGTGATTTGTTTTGGAGATGGGTGGCAGCCCCCCTTCCCAAAATGCCAAAAGAGTAAAAGATGAAAGCAACCAGCAATGCTTTGCTGTACAGTAGTTTTTAGCTTCATGAAGATTCACTTTAATTATTTGTCTTTTAAGAGTTTTCTTGTATCTTCAAAAATTTTATAAAACACATTATGATATTATTACTTTCCCTCCCCCAACCCCTTGCAGATCATTTCCCATACCCCTACACAACCTATTCTGTTTTCCTTCATTTTTCTAAAATGAGTAAAGAGTCCAGTTTGTGTTGGCTAACTACTCCTGAGCATGCGTGATGCCCTGAAATACGGTCTATATATTCAGTGACAACCCATTTCAAAAACTGATTTTTCCTCTTTCAGCATCTATCTTGCCAATGACTTCTTGGTTGGGGCTGGGTTCATACACACTTCTCCTTCTTCAACCTGAGATTTTTTTTTCTGGCATGAGCTTTTACATGTTTTGTGCATGCTGCCAGAGGTTTGTGAGATCACTGGGAAGCTGGTGTTATATCTAGAAACTATATGTTCTTTGAATTCATCCATAACCTCTGACTCTCAGTCTTTCCTCTCTCTCCTCTGCATAGATCCCTGAGCCTTGGTGGGACAGGTGTGATACAGAACATCATTTATGGCTGACCATTCCAAAGCATCTTGTTCTTCGAATGTGGACCAGTTATGGTTTCTGTATTAATTGCTATCCATTGAAAGAGGAAGCATCTCTGACAAGGGATGAGTGAGGCACTTTAATTTGTCCTTAGGAATTATTTCATTCCTAAGCTTATTTACCAGAATAATGGTATTTGGTTCACATAGGACTTTTGACGTATTTACTCTTAGGTTTGTTGTCTATTTGACAGTGAGTGTTATGTCATTTATTTTTTGTGGAGTGGTCATTATAGCCAATAGAATGTATTTATTCTCATAACACTCATGCCACAAATAACTGAATAGACATAACTAGAAGGGTGTCATTACTCTGGCTTACACGTTTTAAGTTAGGTGAGATTGAAATATTTTTCTCCTCTGTTGAAGTGTATACATCTTTCAATACTAGAATACTAGCCAGTAGCAAGTGAGAATGCAGGTAAATGTCATTTAGATTTCTTCATGTTCTATGACATATGTTTGTAATGTCTTAACTTTAAAGTATAACCAATAGTATTGGAAATAATCTGTAATGCATGGCATAAAGAAGCAAACAACAAACAAAAACATGTAACCAATTCCTAGTACTGGGGACTTTTTGGTAGCATATGATGCCTAGTTTGGGTTTTGCATTCCCCCCCACCATTTGTAGTCATTTTAAATAGTGCAGATATAGGTAGGTGGGAACATATACAAGCTTAGGTTTTGATGGGGAAATTTTAACTAAAGACACAGATAATAATTATTATAAAGTGTTTTTGAAACTAATTTATACAGGGTACATTTTCCAGATTCAAATCTTCCCATATATATTGCTATTACTATTGTGCCAGGTTCAGAGTTTATTATATCACATTAGCAAACTTTTAAATAGTTTTAAAATAGCTCACCAAAAGGCTTATGCATAGTCTTAGTTTATCATTTTAAAATTTTATTTCTTTTATTTTTTTACATGCCAAACCCAGTTCACTCTTTCTCCTAACCTCCTATTCCTCCTTCCTTCTATCACTTTACCCCTCATTCACTCCTCAGAGGGGATGAGGACACCCATGGGGAGTCAACAAGGTCTGTCATATCACTTGAGGCAAGACCAAGGCCCTTCCCCCTCTACCTAGTGGGAGCAAGGTTTCCCTCTGTAGCGAAAAGGTTCCAAAGAGACAGTTCATACACTAGGAATAAATTCTGGTGCCATTGCTAGTGATATGATCAGTTTGTGGGGTCACTAGCAGTGGGGTTTTATTGTATCTTATCATGCCATGTTCAGTGACTATTCCTGGGAGGCCTACAGGCCTGCTCTTTTCTGAAGGGAAATGAAGAAGTGGATCTGGGAATGAGGAAATGTTGGGAGGGGAGCAAGGATAAGCGGACCGGAGGGGAGGCTGCTGTGAGAGATGTATTTCATATAAACAAACAAAACAAACAAACAAAATGAAATAGGTCATCAAGTATTCAATGTTTGCCTATAACTGCATACAAGTGGCTTGGGCTAAAGAGATATTATTATAAGGGAAATAAAATATAAGTGAAATAAAACTACATAAACCAAACCAAGCAAAGAAAAGACAATGTTGATCTGATAAAACTACTACAATGAGCAGAAAGAAAACAAAGGTTAATCTAAACTTGAAGACTTACAGAGGTATTTTTGATGGTCCAATATAATACTACCCTTGTTGGCATACAAAAGAGTTCCACAATAGCCCGGAATGGAGTATAACAAAGGTTTATCTATTTGGGGATAAATTCACAGAAAGGGTAGTGATCCACAGTCCTCTGCGTGTGCTGGGAACTGGAACTGAATCCAATAGCCAGGAGGGCTGAGCACGCTTTTCATCTACATTTATAGTATATGAGAACATGCCAAACATGGGCCAATATCTTAAAGGCTATTAGCTGAAGGAGTTCCCACAACATGCCCTCCAGTGCTCTGCAGAAAGAAAAGCTTAGTCATTCAGATTATATACAAAAATGCCTAAGTTGTGCAGTACTGAGTACACACATCTTAAAAGAGTAAATATATTTTCAGAGAAACAGGGGCAGTTTCAACATAAAAGGACCAAAGGCAAAGGCAGAGTCCAGTTTGCCACTAGTTAAAATGCCATCTACCATAGTCCTTCACTTTGAATCTGAAAACTAGGAATTTCTCATTAAGTCCTCTACCTATAAATTCAAGACAAAGTGTTTTCCGTTCTGTTTAAATGCTTTGATATTTTCCTGCTCCCATATCAGTACACATGTCAGAGTAGCAGGGAAAATTAAATTGGTGTATGTTTTACAGATAAATAAAGACTGTGTAAAAATCTCTGTAGAGGGATATTTGCTCAAGCTTGATGGTTTAATTGAACTTGGGATTAATTTACAATTAGTTTTGTTTACTTTCTTATATCATTAGTACACTTATTAAAATTGAGATACAAATAAAATCTGAGCCAATTACATAAGAAAATAATTGGATGTTATTAATCTAGGAACTCAGACAATCAATTAGAGCAAGAGTTCCCTTGTCTCCATCACCTCATTATTTTCCATTCTTATTAATCACATATACTGATGGAATTTTTAGACATTCATGCTTTATTCCTTTAGACATCAAATACGAGTCCAAAATGTGACAAAATATATACCTATACAAAAAAATGCATATTTAATGAAACAAGTCTTTCCTTTCAATTGGAAAGTGTCATTTGAGCTGTGATGTAGGCTAGTCACAATTCTAGTTAAATAATTTTCAAATGAATGAATGAATTTCATATTTCAAATGTATCAACATTGTTAACTTGAATTAATTCACGTAGCAAAGTTTTGTGTAACATGACTGAATTCCCAACTGTTATCCCTAGACCTACAGAAACCCATCAAACTGTCATTGTGTTAAACACCTCCAGTCAGAGAGCTTGGGAAGTAGAGATAGGAAAGCCATAAATTTCAAGGCATTCTTAACTACCTAGCAAATTCCATCTAGCTTATCTCACATGGGATCCAGTATAAAAAACAAAAATAAAATTGTACATATATATATATATTCAAACTACATTATTAAATTCATTTTTGTAACCTGACTTCTTTGTTTTTAATTGATTTTATTGAGCTATACATTCTTCTCTCTTCCACTCCCTCCCTCTCCCATGGTCCCCATGCTCCCAATTTTCTTAGGAGATCTTGTCTTTTTCTACTTCCCATATAGATTAGATCCATGTATATCTCTCTTAGGGTCCTTTTTGTTTTCTAGGTTCTCTAGGATTGTGAATTGGAGGCTGGATTTGTTTGCTTTATGTCCAAAAGCCACTAATGAGTGATTATATATGATATTTGTCTTAACTTCATATGGAAATGCAAAAAACCCAGGATAGCCAAAACAATCCTATACAATGAAGGAAATTCTGGACAGATCACAATCCCTGTCTTCAAACTTACTACATAGCTATAATAGAGAAAACAGCCTGGTATTGGCATTAAAACAGATAGGTGGACCAATGGAAACAAATCAAAGACCGAGAATTCAATACACACATCTATGAACACCTGGTTTTTGACAAAAAAAAATATAAAATGCAAAAAAGAAAGCATATTCAACCAATGGTGCTGGCATAACTGGGTATCGACATGGAGAAGAATGGCCCACAAGTTCACCCTTTCCTCTGTGGGATCCTTGGCCCACCAGGAATCCCTGTTCCTGTGCTGAGGTCAGCTATCCATAGGGGTGAGTGTGTGTACGCCCTGCCGAAAGGTCCCCAGAAGGAAGTGCGGGCACGACCGGCCCCTGCTGCAGGGGCCTCTTTGTTCCACGTGATCCTGCCCTCCCCCCCAAAGTTCACCCTTTCCTCTGCGGGGTCCTTGGCCTACCAGGAGTCCCTGTTCCTGTGCTGAGATCAGCAATCCAGAGGGATCCTTTGCACAGGAACAGATATTGCTCCTGCACTGAGGAAATCCAGCCAGACGGCACTCCTTTCCATCTTTGGTGTCCTTAGATCCACCAGCACAACCGGCTCCAGTACTCTGACGCCCTAAGAGAGGACAGACGAAGAAAATTCCCAAGTACACTGTCACTCACAGCAAATATTGGATCAAGACACCAAGACTCTCCTGGCTGTATTTGTAGGAAGAGATGGGCAGGCGCAAATGCAAGAATTTCTCCAACAACATGAAAAGCATCATGACAACACCAGAATCCAGTGAGCATGCAACAAGAAGAATTGAACACCCTATTCCAGAAAAAGTAGAAGAAAATGACTTTAAGCGTTACTTAATGAAAATGATGGAGACCTATAAGGAGGAATTGAAAAACTCCCTTAAAGAAATGGAGGAGAAGATAAACAAAAAGCTGGAAGGAATTAATAAATCCCTCAAAGAAACCGAAGAAAACCAAGCAAAAGCAATTAAACAGGTGAAGGAAACAGTTCAAGACTTGAAGATTGAAATAGAGGTAATAAAGAAAACACAAACCAAGGGAATTCTGGAAATGGAAAATCTGGGTAAATCAACAGGAACTATAGAGACAAGAATAACCAACAGAATACAAGAGATAGAAGAAAGAATCTCAGATGCTGAAGATACTATAGAGGAAATAAACTCATTGAAAACAACATATCCAACAAATTCTTAACACAAAACATCCAGGAAATCTGGGACACCATAAAAAATCCAAACTTAAGAATAATAGGGGTAGAAGAAGGAGAAGAATTACAGCTCAAAGGCCCAGAAAATATATTCAACAAAATTATAAAAGAAAACTTTCCCAACCTGAAGAAGGATATTCCTATGAAGGTACAAGAAGCATACAGAACACGAAATAGACTGGATCAAAAAAAGAATTCCGTCACAATATAATAATCAAAACACAAGACATTCAGAATAAAGAAAGAGTATTAAGAGCTGCAAAGGAAAAAGAGCAAATAACATATAAAGGTAAACCTATCAGAATTACACCTGACTTCTCAACAGAAAGCATGAAAGCCAAAAGGTCTTGGATAGATGTGCTGCAGACACTAAGAGACCACGGATGCAAGCCCAGACTACTATACACAGCAAAGCTTGCATTCACCATCAATGGAGAAAACAAAATATTACAGGACAAAAACAGATTTAAACAATATGTAGCTACAAACCCAACCTTACAGAAAGTACTAGAAGGAAAACCACAAACCAAGGAAGCCAACAACACCCACATTAGCACAGACAACTGACAACCCTCTGCCAGCACAACTCAAAGAAGGGAAACACACAAACAATACCACCAAAAAAATAAATAAATAACCAGAGTTAACAACCACTGGTCATTAATATCACTTAATATCAATTAACTCAATTCAACTATAAAAAGGCACAGGTTAAGAGAATGGATACAAAAACAGGATCCAACACTCTGCTGTTTACAAGAAACACACCTCAACCACAAAGACAGACATTATCTCAGAGTAAAGGGTTGGGAAAAGGTTTTTCAATCAAACACCCTAAGAAAGAAGCAGGTGTGGCTATACTAATATCTAACAAAATTGACTTCAAAATAAAATCAATCAGAAGAGATGGAGATGGACACTTTATACTCTTAATGGGAATAATCCATCAGGATGAAGTCTCAATCCTGAATATATATGCCCCTAATATAAAAGTACCCACATATGTAAAAGAAACACTACTAGAACATAAAACACAGATCAAACCACACACACTAACTGTAGGAGATTTCAACACTCCTCTCTCACCAATAGACAGGTCGACAAGACAGAAACTTAACAGAGAAATACAAGAACTGACAGATGTAATGAATCAAATGGACTTAATAGACATATAAAGAACATTCCACCCAATCAGGAAAGAATATACCTTATCTCAGCATCTCATGGAACCATCTCAAAAATTGATCACATACTCGGTAACAAAGCAAACATCCACAGATACAAAAAAGTTGGAGTAACCACCTGTGTCTTATTGGATCACCATGGAGTAAAGTTACAATGTAACAACAATTCCACCCACTAAAAGCCTAAAACCTCATGGAAACTGAACAATCAACTACTGAACCACTACTGGGTCAAGGAAGAAAGAAAGAAAGAAAGAAATTAAAGTCTTCTGTGAATTCAACGAAAATAAAGAAACAACATACTCCAACCTATGGGATTCTATGAAAGCAGTGCTAAGAGGAAAGTTCATAGCACTTAGTGCCCACATAAAGAAAATGGAGAGAGCCCATATTAGTGACTTAACAGCACACCTGAAAGCTCTAGAAAAAAAAGAAGTAGACTCACCCAGGAGGAGTAGAAGAATGGAAATAATCAAAATGAAGGCTGAAATCAACAAAATAGAGACACAGAAAACAATCCAAAGAATCAATGAAACAAAGAGCTGATTCCTGGAGAGAATCAACAAGATCGACAAACCTCTATCCAAAGGCAGAGAGAGAAAACTCAAATTAACAAGATCAGTAATGGAAAGGGGGACATAACAACAGACATTGAGGAAATTCAGAGAATCATTAGGTCTTACTGCAAAAGCCTGTATATCACAAAAATGGACCATGTAAAGAAATGTACAGTCTTTTAAGATAAATACCATATACCAAAATTAAATCAAGACCAGGTGAACAATTTAAATAGACCTATAAGTTACGAGGAAATAGAAGCTCTCATCAAAAACCTCCGAACCAAAAAAGCCCAGGACCAGATGGTTTTAATGCAGAATTCTACCAGAACTTCCAAGAAGAGCTAATACCTATACTCCTTAATGTATTTCACATAATAGAAACAGAAGGGTTATTTCCAAACTCTTTTTATGAAGCTACAGTTTCCCTAATACCAAAACCACACAAAGACGCAACCAAGAAAGAGAATTACAGACCAATCTCACTCATGAACATCGATGCAAAAATTCTCAAGAAAATACTGGCAAACCTAATCCAAGAAAACATCTAAAAAATCATCCATTATGATTAAGTAGGCTTCATCCCAGAGATGCAAGGCTGGTCCAACATACAAAAATCTATCGATGTAATCCATCATATAAATAAACTGAAAGAAAAAAAATATGACCATTTCATTAGATGCTGAAAAAGCATTTGACAAAATTCAACACCCCTGTATGATAAAGGTCTTGGAGCAATTAGGGGTACTAGGCTTATATTTAAATATAATAAAAGTAATATACATCAAGCCCACAGCTAACATCAAATTAAATGGAGAGAAACTCAAAGCAATTTCACTAAAATCAGAAACAAGACAAGGCTGTCCACTCTCTCCATATCTCTTTAATATAGTGCTTGAAGTTCTGGCAATAGCTATAAGACAAAATAAGGAGATCATGGGATTCAAATTAGAAAGGAAGAAGTCAAACTTTTGTTATTTGCAGATGATATGATAGTGTACATAATTGACCCCAAAAACTCTACCAAAGAACTTCTACAGCTGATAAATACCTTCAGTGATGTGGCAGGATACAAGATCAATTAAAAAAAAAACAAAAAACATCAGTAGCCCTCCTATACACAAAGGATAAAGAACCAGAGAGGGAAATCAGAGAAACATCACCTTTCATGATAGCCACAAATAGCATAAAGTATCTTGGGGTAACACTAACCAAAGAAGTAAAAGATCTATTTGACAAGAACTTTAAGACCTCGAAGAAAGAAATTGAAGAAGATACAAGAAAATGGAAGGATTTCCCATGATCTTGGATTGGTAGGGTCAATTTAGTAAAACTGGCAATTCTACCAAAGGAAATCTATAGATTCAATGAAATCCCCATCAAAATCCCAACAAAATTCTTCATAGACTTTGGGAGAACAATAACTAACTTTATATGGAAAAACAAAAAGCCCAGGATAGCCAAAATAATCCCATATAATAAAGGAACTTCCAGCGGCATTACCATCTCGGACTTCAAACTCTATTACAGAGCTACAGTAATAAAAACAGCTTGGTATTGGCATAAAAACAGAGACGTTGACCAATGGAATCGAATTGAAGACACGGATATTAATCCACAAACCTATGAACACCTCATATTTGATAAAGAAGCTAAAATTATACAATGGAAGAATGAAAGCATCTTTAACAAATGGTGCTGGCATAACTGGATATCAACCTGTAGGAGAATGAAAATGGATCCTTATCTATCACCATGCACAAAATTCAAATCCAAATGGATTAAAGACCTCAATACAAATCTGACCACACTGAACCTGACAGAAGAGAAAGTGGGAAGTAGCCTGCAATACATGGGCACAGGAGACCACCTCCTATGTAAAACCCCAGTGGCACAGACAATAAGAGCAACAATGAATAAATGGGACCTCCTGAAACTGAGAAGCTTCTGCAAAGCAAAGAACACAGTCATTAAGACAAAAAGGTTTCCTACTGAATGAGAGAAGATCTTCACTAATCCCACACCAGACAAAGGTCTGGTCTCCAAAATATACAAAAACTCAAGAAACTAGACATTAAAATTCTAAATTACCCAATTAAAAAATGGTGTAATGATCTCAACAGAGAATTCTCAACAGAAGAAGTTTGAATGGCCAAAAGATACTTAAGTTCATGTTCAACTTCCTTAGCAATCAGGGAAATGCATGTCAAAACAACTTTGAAATACCATCTTACACCAGTCAGAATAGCTAAAATAAAAAACACCAATGATAGCCTATACTGGAGAGGATGTGGTGCAACGGGAACATTCATCCATTGCTGGTGGGAATGCAAACTTTTGTAACTGCTTTGGAAATCACTGTGATGGTTTTTCAGGAAATTGGGAATCAACCTACCTTAGGATCCAGCAATACCACTCTTGGGAATATACCCAAGAGATGCCCAACCAAACTACAAATCATTTGTTCAACTATGTTCATAGCAGCATTATTTGTAATAGACAGAAACTGGAAACAACCTAGGTGCCCCTCAATGGAAGAATGGATAAAGAAAGTGTGGAATATATACACATTAGAATACTACTCAGCAGTAAAAACAATGACATCTTGAGTTTTCCATGCAATTGGATGGAAATAGAAAACACCATCCTTAGTGAGTTAACCCAAAACCAAAATGATGGTTATGGTATGTACTCTCTCATTAGTGGACCCTAGCCATAAACAAAGGACATTTGGCTTATAGCTCACAAGCCCAGAGAAGACAAATAGCACGGTGGACCCAAAGAAAAACATATATAGATCCTCCTGGAAATTGGTAGCAAACATGATTGCCAGGCAAAAGTTGGACACAAGGGAGTGAGTATAGGGGTGGAGGTAGTGGTGGGCGTGAGGGTGGGTGAAGGGGAGAGGGGGAGGGAGAAGGGAGAAGGGAAGAACTGGGGAGAGCTCGGGGGAGTGGGAGGGTAGAGATGGAGAAATGGTGGATATTGGAGAAGGGAATAAGATATCTACATGAAGGGAGTCATTTTAGGATTGGCATGATACTTGGCTCTACAGGGGATCCCAGGTGTCACGGGGATGTCCCCAGCTAAGTACTTGGGCACTAGAGGAGAGGTTGCCTGAACTAGCCTTGTCCCATAGTCAGATTGATCAATATCTTGATCATCACCATAGAAATTTCATCTGATGGATGGAGATAGTGACAGAGACCCACATTCACATCAGAGCAATGGACTGAGCTCCCAACATCCAGTAGAAGAGCAGAAGTTGGGAGAAGATGAGCAAGGAAGTCAGGACCATGAGGGGCTGTTCCTCCCACTGAGACAGTGTGCCTGATCTAATTGGAACTCACCAAATTCAGCTGTACCAGGACTGAATGAGCATATGATCAAACCGTAATCTCTGAATGTGGTTGCCAATTGGGGCTGACAGAGAAGCCAATGATAATGGTACTGGGACCTATCTTTTCTGCATGTATTGGCTTTTTGGGAACCTAATCTCTATGGATGTACACCTTCCTAGGCTTGATGGAGGGGGGGTGGGCCCTGGGCTTCTCACAGGGCAGTGTACCCTCCCCTTCTTAAGGAAGCAGAGGAATGGAGGAGGGGTAGTGTGGGAGCAGGAGAGGACTGGGAGAAAGGGAGGAAATGCAAATTTTTGAATGAAAAATAAAATAATATGAAAAAAAACTGTGAAGGAATAATACCAACCAAAGTATTAAAAAGGACTACTAGAGTTATACCCAACTTCATGATGGAAACTTGTTTAGCCTGAGAGGCCTTGACAGAAATCCTGCAGACTCTAAGAAACACAAATTCCAGCCCAGATTACTATACTCAGCAAAAATTTCAGTCCCCACCACTGTAGAAAATAAGATGCCTTATAAAAAAATAAAAATTTAAACAATATCTCCTCGCAAATCCAGTCCCACAGAAGGTATTAGAAGGACATATCCAGCCTAAAAAGTTTACCTACATTCATGACAATAGAAGCAATAATTAATCTCAAATAAAGAAAATGCAAAGAAGGGAATCACGCTTACAAATACATATACAAACACACATGCAACACACTACTACTTCCACTAACAACAAAAACATAATAAGAGGAAATAGTAATTACTGGTCATTGATATCTCTCTGAAGGCTGAAGGCACAAAATAATCCCATACCATTTCAGAATTATGAACAATAAAGGGTTATTTATTTAAGAGAAACTTATAGATCACTGTCCTAGATAACAGTCCTCTGCACAAGCAGGAACAGAGTTAAGCAGCCTGAAACAAGAGTTGGAAGCAAGAGAGGGAGCACATGCTTTACAGCTGCATTTACAGTACAAGAGACCACACCCAAGGGTTCTGGTATCTTAAATGCTATTGGCTGTAGGAGTGGAATGTGCTCCCACAGTACCTCCCCCTTTTGTTTAAATAAGAGAGTTCCAAACCCAATACAAAACAATATACACTAGGAACAGATATCAAGTATAATTACAACCAGCTTAGACAATATTAAGGAAGGAACATATGATGAATGTTTTAATAAACATTCTATCCTAAGAATTCTAAGTCTTGTATAGAAAATGGCTTGCCTAGATCATAAGAGTACAGTAACTGAGACTATCTAATTTTCAACCCCTTTGAAGGCCTGAGAAGGGAGATAATATTACTTGAGCAGGTAGGAGGCATAATCAAGCAGCTTCCAAAGTAAATATATGATAGAGACAATTAACTACCTGAGCAATCACCCAAATTCTCATTTGCAATATTGAAGCAACCAACTTTGGCTAAGGCCTATCGTAACTGACAGATCATTTTCAGAGGCAGGAAATTTTACAGAACCATCTTAGCCTGTCTTGGCAAGATTTGACAGTATTTTTCCTTGTATCCTGCTTATCCATTTCTGGATACCATGTACTTTGTCAGTAGTTGAGTTATGGGCTGTTCCATGCCAAAAGGCCAATTTGCCAAGAAGAAACAAACTCCAATTGGAGTGTCTTTGGTGCTCAACATTCTCTTGGAAGTAGATTGTTGCTGTCAGGAGCAATCATGTCTCATGTCAACAGAATCCTGAATTATTTAAAGGCCATGTTCTATAGATCCTTGAAATGGTTGAAGATTACCTACTTAGACAGAATACCATCTCTATGTATCTAAAGAAACTAATTAATATGACTGTAAATACAACAAACATGAGCAACTATTGACCTATAATATTTAACACCAGTATTATTTAAAGACTGAAACTTCATGTCAGGATATTAAATGATTTATAAACGAATGTGCAACAAAAAATGACAATGACCTAAAGATGTATAAGTATCTTGATCAGAGATAGGAGTAATATATAATGCAGTATGAAAATTTATCCTAAAAGTTGTGTCAATATACAAAATGTCCTAAACAGAGATAAAAACATGCATATATACAATCTGACAGAATAACTTTGCATATGTATACAAATAATGTAAACAAAAATAACAAATATAATTTAAATTTGTATCAATATACAAAACTATACCAATGTAAATTATCCATAAATAATAGCTCGTAAGTATTCACTGTATTACCCACTATTATCATCCCCTTCTTTTTTTTTAGAAAAAATATAGATTTTCACCCCAACTCTCTATCTAGTACAAGTAATAAACAATAACCCCTAAACAGTGTTCCCTACCCTAAGGACAAACTTTTGTGGGATAGGGAGCATTGTCCTCTAGAATTGCTTCCTATTGTCATGGGGGTGATGTTCTTTTAATGGGATCCTACAAAAGTAAAATGGTGGTTAAGTTTCAAAATTACTATCTAGTATAGTTGTAAACAATTTTCAAGCAGTCGATAGGGTTTTTTCCAAAGTTCTTCTTTGGAGTTCTGGCCAGAACATCATGAGAAGGTGCACCATTTCAGCAGCTGGCAACCAAAAGCCAGTCTTATAGTACTGCTATCAGCACTTCCCCAATGTAGCACATATCCTGGTTTCCACTATGACATCAATACATGCTTTAAATACACTGTTTGATTCAATTCAGAAGTTTTTTCCATTATCCAATGCCTCTCTGTTGCTGTTGTTCCTTTCTCGTTAAAATTAAGAACATCCAAGTTTAATAAAGCATTATGCAATCTATTTTGGTAGAGTGTTTACCATCTCCTTCTGTTTGTTCCACATATCCTTTATAGTACGATTTGACCTTTCTATAATTTCCTGACATGTAGAATTATTTGATAATAATAATGTGCTTTATATGGTAATAGGCTAAAAACCTTTTCATTTTTTTAGATATATATGCTGGACCATTGTCTGTCTTTATTTGTTCAGGAATGCCAATGATGGCCATAATTTCTAATAAATGTGTGATTACTGGATAAGCCTTTTCCAATCTCAAGGCAGTTGCCTATTGAAAACCTGAATATATGTCTATTGTGTGGTGTACATATTTTAATTTACCAAATTCTGAAAAGTGAAACATATCCATCTGCCAGATTTCATTCCTTTGTGGGCCCTTAGGGTTACTTCCTGCAGGCAACAGTGTTTTTTTATAGAAAGAGCAAGTAGGACATCTCTTTATAATCACCTTAGCATTTTGCCATGTAATAGAAAACTCTTTCTTTAAACATTTGCTATTGACATGATGTTTTTTTATGATATTCAGATGCCTGCAACATACTTCCAATCAGTAATTGATTAATTTCTTCATTACCTTGTTCTAGAGGACCTAACAAACCCATATGAGATTGGATGTTTGTTATGTATGTAGAACAAAGTCTATTCCTGATTATGTCTTGCACCTGGATGAATAATGAAGTCAATTTTTTATCATCTAGTATAAATTCAGCAGTTTCAATATGCAAGACAACTCTTTCTGCATATTGTAAATCAGTAACGACATTGAGAGGTTAAAATCCTTTAGTACCATAAGAATAGCATATAATTCTGCCTTCTAGACAGAATTATAAGGGTTTTGTTCCACCTTACTTAATTCTTCTGATTTGTAACCTGCCTTCGCTGATTTATTTGCATCAGTATAAGATGTACAGTCTCCAGTTATTGGTAGAGCATAACAATTTGGGGAATAATCCAAGAAGTTCTCTTTATAAGGTTAAGTCTACAGCTTTTGAGTTAATTGCTATTAATTTCTCCCAAAAAAAAAATTAGTGCAAGCCCTTTGCCAGGGATCATTGTCTTCCCATAATTTTTTATTTTATCTGCTGGGTCTATACCTGCTACTTGACAAAGTCTCAATTTACCCTTTATAATTAATTAGAGACCTTTTCCACATAAATTTTTAATGTCTTACTTCGTTTATGTGGTAAAAAGATCAATTCTAAGATAATATCATCCCTCTGCATTAAAATTCCTGTAGAAAAATTCTGGAAGGCAATATGACTAGAATACAATCAAGAGTTGGATTCACCTTATGCACATGTGCCTCCTCTAATTTCTCCTCAACAATTGTCAATTCCTTTTCTGCTTCAGCTATTAATTCTCTGGGACTATTCAAGTCTTTATCACCATCTAAGATTTTGTTTAAATGAATTATTAGATCAGGTGTTATCCCAATAGCCAGTCATAGATTGGAAATGTCTCCTAACAATCTTTGAAAGTCATTAAGAGTCCGCAACTGGTCTCTCCTAATTTGTGCCTTTTGTATTCTAATTTTCTGTAAACCTATTCTATAACCTGGGTAATTAACAGGATCTCCTCCATGAATCTTTTCAGGAGACATTTGTAATCCCCATTTAAGCCAAACTTTCTTTACTTCTTCAAACATCCTTTTTAAAGTATCTGTACTTGAATCAGGTAACAAAATATCATTATACTCAATTTCCCAATAAAAAGACATAAATTAATGCAGGACATGAACATATGATAACTTCTTCTACTGCATATAGAAAAGGAAACTTAACTTTAAAAGCAGACATTATCACAGAGTGAAAGACTGGAAGATTTTTTTCAAGCAAATGAACCCAGGAAACAACTTATAGCCATTTTGTCTTTTAACAAAACAGACTTCAAACCAAAGTTAATCAAAGATGTTGTGAAGGACACTTCAAAGAACACTATCAAAAGAAAAAATCAAGCAAAATGATTTTTTTAATTCTTAACATTTAAACCTCAAACACAATCACACACATATTTCTAAAGGAAGCACAATTAAAGATTAATTCACATATCAACCCTCACACATTGATAGTGGAAGACTTCAATTCCCTACTCCCAACAATGAACAAATAATCCTGACAAAAACTAAACAGAGAAGTCCTGCAGCTAACAAATACTGTGAACCAAATGGAAGCAAGAAATATCTACAGAATATTTCACCCAAACACTAAAGAATGCAATTAATTCTCATCACCTCACAGATTATTCTTCAAAACTGACCACATAATCTATCACAAAGCATGTCTCAACAGATACAAGAAAATTGAAATAGCTCCTGAATCTTATCAGACCACAATGGATTAAAGTTGGGTTGCAACAACAAGAGAAACAACGGAAAGTCTATAAAGTTTTGGAAACTATAAAACACTCCACTGAATGATATCTGGGACAAGATAGAAATGTAGAAATACATTAAAGAGTTCCTAAAATTAATGATAATAAAGGTACAATATACTCAAAATTATGGAACACAATGAAAAGTGTAAGAAGAAAGTTCAGAGCACTAATTGGCTTCACTAAAGAAATTGGTGAGATCTCATACTAGCAGCTTAACAGCACACTTGAAAGCTCTAAAAAATATAGACACAAACATGCCAAGAACAAAAGGGAATAACCAAACTCATTGTGAAATCAATAAATTAGAAGCAAAGAGAATAGTTAAAATAATCAATGAAAGAGTTGGTTCTTTAAGACTATCAACAAGATAGACAAACTAGTATCCAAACTAACTAAACAACAGAGAGATTATCCAAATTAATGAAACCAGAATCAAAAGGGGGAACACAACTATTTGGATATAAGCATCACAGCAGACCCTGGCATCCATATATCCAAAGATTTTGGGATGTTTGGGTGAAAGTATCACTCCAGGCCCTGGCATACATGTGCCAAAAGACTCTGAGATGTTTGGGTGAAAGCGTCACTCCAGCCGCTGGCATCCATATACACAAAGTGTCTAGAATGTTTGGGTTAAGGCTTCACTACAAACCCTAGCATCCATATATCCAAAAAGTCTGGAAGGTTTAGGTGGAAGTTCACCCAAATTTCTTTCCCTAGGAGTTGTCTCAGTCCAGACCTCACCAACAAGAAAACCCACCAAATGATGACCCCTCCTCATAGATGCTTAAGACCACTTCCACATAGTATTTAAACTGACCCACACAGCAGAAACACATGGTTTGCTCGTCTTCTTTCTTATATCGTCTCTGAGGCATGAAGGGGGCTGGAAAACCATCCAGGAGTGTTGGTGTCCATTAAGCATGGGATTTTCCTAATTCGGTTTGATTTGGTCTGATTTGGATTATTGTATCAGCAGAGAGGGTTATCAGAGTACAGAAATTTTTCAATAACAACAGACACAAAGGAAATCCAAAAACTCTTTAGGTCATACTTTAAAAATACATATTCTAAAAATTTGAAAACCTAAAAGAAGAGGGCAATTATCTTGATAGCTAACACTTCTCAGGGTAAATCAAGATCAGAGAAGCAATATAAATAGATCTTCAACCACCAAGGAAATAGAAGCAGTTATTAAAATCTCCAAACAAAAAAGCCCAGCCAAATGGTTTTAGTACAGACTTCTACTGTCTCTTCAAAGAAATTGAAGAAGGTAGTAGAAGATTGGAAAGATATCACATACTCCATTCAAAAGTGATCTACACCTTCAATGCAACCACAGAAAGATCTCAACACTAATTTTTACAGACTTTTGAAAAGCAATACTCAACTACCTATGAAAATAACAAAAATCTCAGGATAGCTAAAGCAATCCTATACAATAAAAGGACTTCCAGAGGTATCACCATTCCTAGTTACAATTGTCCTACAGAGCTATAATAATAAAAATTGCATGGTATTGTCATAAAACCTGAGTGGTTATTCAATGAAATTGAACAGAAAATGCAGACATAAATTTATACTTCTTTGAATAGATGATGTTTGACAAAGAAGCCAGAAATATACAATTGGAAAAAGAAAACATCTTTAAAATCTTGTGTCTAACTGGATGTTGGCATGTAGAAGAATGCAAATTGATGTATATATATATGTGTATATATGTATATGTATATATATATATATATATATATATATATATATCACCCTGCACAAGACTCAAGTCCATGTGGATGGAAAGCCTTAATGTAAGACCAGGTACTATGAGTTTGAGAGACTAGAAAGTGGGGAAGAGTTGAACACACTGGTATCAGAGACAATTTTCTGAGCATGATACCAATAGCACAGACACTAAGATCAACAGTTAACAAATGAGACATTATTAATGGATAAACTTCTGTCAAGAGAAGGACAATGTCAACAGGATAAAATGTTAGCCTACAGAATTGTAAAAGGTTCTCAACAATCCCACATCTAAGAGAGGACTAATATTCAAAATATGGAAACAACTAAAAAAACTAGACATCAAAAAACAAATAGTACAGTTAAAAATGGGATACAGATCTAAACAGAGAATTCTCAACAGAGGAATTTCAAATGACAGAGAAGCAAGCATTTAAAGAAATGGTCAATATCCTTATATATCGGGGAATGCAAATTAAAACAACCTTGAGATTCCATCTAATGCTTGTCAAAATGTGGCAGAGCAACTCCAGTGTCGTCTGTGTGACATGATATATGTCATTATGCCAGATGGGAGCTACATGTCCTATGGGACTAGGCTTCCTGGAGGTATTGGCCACCTTTGAGGCATAGACAGGTTTCTCAATTAGCTGGCTATGCAGGATATGTGCTTTCCACAATCTCTTTTAATAATAGATGAGTTAATGTTGTTTGTCAAAGAATGTTATATTATACTTTGAACTTTATCAATAGGCTTGCTAGATCCCAACCCCTATGGTGTCTGCTGCATAAGAAGGTACAAAAAAAGTATATTTCAGCAGGTGCAGAGAGATGTTAAGCATACTTGGTCACTAGATGAGATAAAGAAAGGGTTAGAAAGAGGAAGGGCCATGATAGCAATAATGAAACGGAGACTTTCTATTCTTAAGATGAAACCACTTGTCTGAGGTTTACATTCCCAGGGACAAGAGTTCCTTTTCAAAGGATGTTTTATGTGTAACACCTGTTGCTGATAATATGCTCTTCTTAGAAATCGCTGATGTGACTAAAAGAAGCTTTCATACTGTGCCAACTTATGATACATGACCTTCTGATTTATTCTTTGAATACTATATAATAAAAACATGAATTCAGTAAAATCCCAGCAGATTCAAACCACTCTCTTGTCTATTGTGTCTGTCTGTCATCACCGACCTTGTACCTTCCTGAGAACTAAGACCCTGCTTCTCCCACAGTCTGAGTGGCTTCACTGAGCCGGTCTGTGGCAAAAACCTTGAGAGAACAATAACTAACTTTATATGGAAAAACAAAAAGCCCAGGATAGCTAAAACAATCCTATACAATAAAGGAATTGCCGGAGGCATTACCATCCCTGACTTCAAACTCTATTACAGAGCTACGGTAATGAAAACAGCTTGGTATTGGCATAAAAACAGAGA
>PVIU01025337.1:0-23885 GCA_004026605.1 Ondatra zibethicus
CATCCTGATGGATTATTCCATTTAAGAGTATAAAATGTCCATCTCCATCTCTTCTGATTGATTTTAGTTTGAAGTCAATTTTGTTCGATATTAGTATAGCCACACCTGCTTGTTTCTTAGGGCCGTTTGATTGAAAAACCTTTTCCCAACCCTTTATTCTGAGATAATGTCTGTCTTTGTGGTTGAGGTGTGTTTCTTGCAAGCAAAAGAATGTTGGATCATGTTTTCGTATCCATTCTCTTAACCTGTGCCTTTTTATAGGTGAATTGAGTCCATTGATATTAAGTGATATTAATGACCAGAGGTTATTAACTGCGGTTATTTTTTTAGGGTTGTAGAGTTTGTGTGTTTCCCTTCTTTGAGTTGTGCTAGCGGAGGGCTGTTAGCTGTCTGTGTTATTATGGGTGTTGCTTGCTTCCTTTCGATGTGGTTTTCTTTCTAGTACTTTCTGTAAGGCTGGGTTTGTGGCTATGTATTGCTTAATTTTTTTTTTATCCTGAAATACCTTGTTTTCTCTATCGATGGTGAATGAAAGCTTTGCTGGGTATAGTAGTTTGGGCTTGCATCCATGGTCTCTTAGTTTCTGCAGCACATCTATCCAAGACCTTCTGGCTTTCATGGTTTCCATAGAGAAGTCAGTTGTAATTCTGATTGGTTTACCTTTATACGTTACTTGGCCTTTTTCCTTTGCAGCTCTTAGTATTCTTTCTTTATTCTGTATGTTTTGTGTTTTGATTATTATATGGCAAGTGGATGTCCTTTTTTGATCCAATCTATTTGGTGTTCTGTATGCTTCTTGTACCTTCATAGGCATATCCATCTTTAGGTTGGGAAAGTTTTCTTCTATAATTTTGTTGAATATATTTTCTGGGCCTTTGAGCTGTGCTTCTTCTCCTTCTTCTACCCCTATTATTCTTAGGTTTGGTCTTTTTATGGTGTCCCCGATTTCCTGGGTGTTTTGTGTTAAGAATTCATTGGATTTGTTGTTTTCTTTTATTAAGGAGTTTATTTTCTCTATCGTATATTCAGTGTCTGAGATTCTTTCTTCTATCTCTTGTATTCTGTTGGTTATACTTGTCTCTGCCGTTCCTGATGGTTTACCCGTATTTTCCATCTCCCGCCTTCCCTCAGTTTGTGTTTTCTTCATTGCCTCCATTTCAGTTTTTATGTCTTGAACTGTTTCCATTACCTGTTTGATTGTTTTTTCTTGGTTTTCTAGGGTATCTTTGAGGAATTTATTCATTTCTTCTAACTTTTTGTTAGTTTTCTCATTCCTTTCTTCAAAGGCGTTTTTCACCTCTTCTTTAAAGGTCTCTATCACTTTCATAAAGTTATGTTTAAAGTCGATTTCTTCTCCTTCTTCTGGGTTAGGTTGCTCAGGTTTTCCTGTTGAGTACTCGTTGGTTTCTGGTGTTATCATGTTGCTTTTTATATTGTTGGAAGAATTCTTGGATTGATGCCTACCCATCTCTTCCTCTGATTTCAGTCAGGGGAGTCTCAGTGGGTTGGGACCTCCCAGGACGGCTTGTACACACTCACCCCTCTGGATAGCTGACCTCAGTGCAGGAAGAGGAAGTCCCTTCTGGACTTCCGATCCTTCTGTACCTCCAATCTCGGCACAGGGAGAGAGATTCTTGGGGTTCCAATGTCCCATAGAGGAAAAGGCAATCTTGCAGGGGCGGGGTGCAGGATCCTGTTGATCAAAGATGCCTGCAGGGACCTTACCACCAGGCTTGCACAACCTTACCAATGTGAGCCCCCTCCGATCTCAGCACAGGAAGAGAGAGTGCTGGGGTACCAAAGCCCCACCGAGGAAAGGGCGATCTTGCGGGGGTGGGGGTGGGGTGGGGTGGGGGTGAAGTGTGTTGTGAAACAAAGAGGCCTGGCCCACGGGGATCTTACCGCCAGGTGGGCACAGCCCTACCAGTGTGTGCCTCCGATCTCAGCACAGGAAGAGAGAGTGCTGGGGTACCAAAGCCCCACTGAGGTTAGGGCGATCTTGCGGGGGGTGGGGTGGGGGTGCAGTGTGCTGTGAAACAAAGAGGCCCTGCCCTAGGGGATCTTACAGCCAAGCGGGCACAACCCTACCAGTGTGCGCCTCCGATCTCAGCACAGGAAGAGAGAGTCTATATCTTACATCTTAACCCATAATTCTTTTGTGTGGTAGCCATGGGGCTTGGTAACTGTTATCAGCAAGGCATTCTCATCTTGCTTCCTCTGCATCTGGGTGAAAGCTGCAGATTGACTCTCTCCTTTTCCCAGAATTCTCCTATTCTATTTGTCCCACCTCTACTTCCTGCCTGGTTGCTCTGCTTATTCTTCCTGCCTTGGCTACTGGCCAATAAACATTTTATTAAAATACAAGTGGCAGCATAAAAAAGCTATTGTCCCACAACAATTGTACAAGGTTGTTCTGACTGTCCTGGGCCTTTTTTTCTATATGAAGTTGAGTATTATTCTTTCAAGGTCTGTGAAGAATTGTGTTTGGAGTTTAATGGGGATTGCATTGAATATTTAGATTACTCTTGGTAAGATTGTCATTTTTATTATGTTGATTCTATCCATCCATGAATATGGGCTATCTCTCCATTTTCTGGTATCTTCTCCAATTTCTTTCTTTAGTGACTTAAAGTTCTTGTCATACAGGTTTTTCACTTGTTTTGTTAGAGTTAACTCAAGATATTTTATGTTATTTGTGGCTATTGTAAAGGGTGATGTTTCTCTGATTTCTTTCTCATTATGTTTATCATTTGTATATGGATGGTCTACTGATTTTTTTTTTAGTTAATCTTGTATCATGTCACATTACTTAAGGTATTTATCAGATGTAGGAGTTCCCAAGTAGAGTTTCTGGGGTCACTTATATATACTATCATATCATCTGTAAGTAGAGAAAGTTTGACATCTTCTTTTCCAATTTCTATGCCCTCGATCTACTTTTGTTGTGTTATTGCTCTAGCTAGAACATTAAGTACTGTACTGCATAGATATGAAGAGAGTTGACAGCTTTGTCTTTTTCCTGATTTTAATAGAATCACTTTGAGTTTCTCTCCATTTAATTTGATGTTGACTGTTGGATTGCTATGAATTGCTTTTATTATGTTTAGATATGTTCTTTTTTATCCCTAATTTCTCCAAGACCTTTGTTATGAAGGGTCTTGGATTTTGTCAAAGACTTTCTCAGCATCTAATGAGATGATAATGTGGTTTTTTTTCTTTTAGTTTATTTATATGATGTATTACATTGACAGATTCCCATATGGTGAACCACCCTAACATCTCTAGGATGAAGCCTACTTGGTCATGGTGGATGATGTTTTTGATTTTCTTGGATTTAGCTTGTCAGTATTTTATTGTATATTTTTTAAATCAATGTTCATGAGGGAGAATAGTCCATAGTTCTCTTTCTTTGTTGTATCTTTGGGTGATTTGGGTATCAGTGTAACTGTAGCCTTGTAAAATGAGTTTGTCAATATTCCTTCTGTTTCTATTGTGTGTCTCACAAATTTCCTAAACATGTTCCTTCCAACTCCCAAAGCAGCCAGCCGAACAGATAGGGCTCAGCAGCAACCTTATCTGTACCATGATTAATTAAACCCAAAGAGATAGAAATTGGGGTTCAACCTGAAGGTCAGAACAGCAAAACATCCTGCTACTGGCTCTTACCTTTTCCTCAGTTTGAAATGGTGATTGATTCTCCAGGAAATTCAGAATAAAACTGTGTGTGAGAGCTGTCTCCTCCCATCTTAATTTCTCTCTAGGGCTGGGATTAAACGTGTGCACCACTGTTGTTTGGTTTCTATGGTAAACTAGCATGGCTACTGGGATTAAAGGCATGTTTCACTACTGCCTGGTATGTAAGGCTGATCAGTGCAGCTCTTTTACTCTCTGAACTTCAGGCAAGCTTTATTTATTAAAATACAAATGAAATATTACTACAATTCTCCATTTTGTCTAAAATAAAAAGGGAAAGATTATAACTAATATATAAAAACTATATACCCAAAATAACAATGACTATATATAATATATACAGGCAATAAGTACATCAACAATGTCTAACTCATTTGCATTTGACAAATTTAGAGAAAATTCTCTATATCTACCCTATTTTTGTGAGTTCATAATCATATAACTAATTTGCTTTCTATCATAACTCATTTTCTGCATCTGGTATAACTATTAGTACCTAATCTTCAACTCTCTCAGAGACCCAAGAAGAAAATAATATTAATTGAGTAAGCAGGACATGTGAGCAAGCAACTTCCAAAAACTGTGAGAAATGACAGATGGCTTCCTGGAGAGTCACCCATATTTCCTGTGCAACATTGGGGTATCTATCTTTGGCGTACATGCTTAGCATATTCAATGGACTTTTCTGTTAAGCAGGATATTCTGAAAGGCTGTCCATTCTTTTCTTGACAATGATTGGCTGTCACATTCTTTTGTGTCCTGCTTGTCCAATTAGAATAGCATACTGTCAACAGTATTACAGGCTACTTCCCATTTTCTCTTCTATCAGGTTCAGTGTGGTCAGATTTATATTGAGGTCTTTAATCCATTTGGACTTGAGTTTTGGGCATGGGGCTAGATATGGAGGTATTTTTATTCTTCTACAGGTTGACATCCAGTTATGCCAGCACCATCTGTTGAAGATGCTTTCATTTTTCCATTGTATAATTTTAGCTTCTTTGTCAAAAATCAGATGTTCATAGGTGTGTGGATAATATCTGGGTCTTCAATTCAATTCCATTGGTCAATGTCTCTGTTTTTATGCCAATACCAACCTGTTTTCATTACTGTAGCTCTGTAATAGAGCTTGTAGTCAGGGATGGTAATGCCTTCAGTAGTTCCTATATTGTACAGGATTGTTTGAGCTATTCTGGTTTTTGTTTTTCCATATGTAGTAGATTATTTTTCTTTCAAGGTCTGTGAAGAATTGTGTTGTGATCTTGATGGGGATTTCATTAAACCTATAGATTGCTTTTGGTAGGATTGCCATTTTTACTATGTTGATCCTTCCTATCCAAGAGCATGGGAGATCTTTCCATTTTCTGTTATCTTCTTCAAATTCTTCCAAAAATAATACAAAAATAAAAAACAAAAAATTAAAATTTATTATACAATGCTAAGAAAATCTTATGTTTTACTCTAGGCCATGAATTAAAACATTCCTAAGCATTCATAAGTATATGCAAACTTAACAGAATAGGAAATTACTGATAAACACTAAATTAGTTAATATTTCTTCTAAATTCCTGGCTTAAGTTTCATATAAAAGCATATAGTCATTTAACCTGAGAAAGTTTGTAAAATGAGAAAATACAAAACACAATTCAAATGTATCAATATTATAAATGTACCCAAGCAAACCAATAAATGTGTGTTCTCTGTTTTTCACCCACTTAAAAAATATAATGATTTGGAGGAGCAGGTGTCAGAGTTATACCACTAAAGCAGTTCAGAAACACTGTAGCTCTAGTCTTACTTTTGTCAATATCAATATCCTGTGGTTTTTCTAAGCAGAACTCAAAATCAAACCAAACGGATTTTTGTTAAAGAGACGTTGATCAGGGCAGTCCTGCAGTTGGTGTACGCTGGCTAAAGGAGCCAAGGGAAGCCATGGTAGGTGCATGGGAGCGGCACACAAGATTGACAGCAAACCACGTGGACCTTGGGAGACACATGAAGCTGCAGGGAGAGAGCACAGGAAGCTGTGTGGGTGCAACATGGAGTAGCAAATTGCGGGTGCCACAGGAAATCATGGGCTGACAGGCAGGGCAGAAGAGGAAGCTAAGCCAGGGTGGATGGGAGTTTTGTAATCCCCAGTAAGGCAAAATTTTATTTACTTCTTCAAACATTCTTTCTAAAGTATGTACATTTGAATCAGCTAATAAGATATCATCCATATAATGGTAAATTATAGATTTGAGGAAATTGTACACAAATTATTTCTAATTGCTGTCATACAAAATATTGGCACAGGGTGGGGCTGTTCAACATCCCTTGTGGGAGAATCTTTCATTGATATCTCTTAACAGGCTGAGAATTATTATAAGTAAGCACTGCAAAGGCAAATTTTTCTCTCTTATTGTAATGGTATAGTAAAAAAAGAAATCTTTTAAATCAATCACTATAATAGGCTGTCCTTTAGATAATAAAGAAGGCAAGGGAGTTCCAGACTATAAAGAGCCCATTGGCTGAGTCATCTTATTTATGGATCTTAGATCTGTTACCATTCTCCATTTTCCAGATTTCTTTTTAAAAACAAATATGGGAGAATCCCAAGGACCAGTTGTTTTCTGATGGCAAAGGGTTACCCTGCCTGTCTCTTGTTGATTTACATTCATTATTCCAATGCTGGCTTTTGCCACACTTTTTGCACACTCTAAAAGGCTAGGCCTTCTGCTTTGATTATTTTTATTATAAACATTATTTCTAGGAGCAATTTACCTATACTTCCTTCTCAGATGACCTTGTCTACTACAATTAAAACACCTACCATTTTGAATTTTCTTCATATTCTTAGAAAGTAATGTTCCTATTCAAATATTATCATTAGAAATATGGAGCCAATAGCAATTGTATGTCTGCTCAATTCTTTTATGGGTGTTGATCTTGCCCTTAAAGGCCTAATCACCCTTTTACATTCTACATTAGCATTTTCAAAAGTCAAAGATTTGATTAATATTTGTCTAGCATCTGGATCAGATGTCATTCTATGTACAGTTGATATTAATCTGTGCAAAATATCTGTGAAAGCTTCATTTGGGCCTTGTATACTATTAGTAAATGATTCGATTCTCTTTCTTGGTTCTCCAACCTTGTACCAAGCTTTCAAAGCTGCTATACAACATAGAATCTGGGAGTCATCATCCAACATACACTGTCTTTGCAAATCAGCATACTGACCCTCACCAAGAATTTGGTCTTAGGAAATCTCATGACCTCAAACTCTACCTTGTGGTTCTAGGGCCCTGGCTTCTTCTCTCCACCAGTTTCCAATACTGCTGAAACTAAATTCCTACAGTCTTGTGGAATATCTCTGCTCTTAGTTGCCCATGAATTTAACATTTGTCTTACAAAAGTTGAATGATTGCCAAATGAAACTACTGCTTCTTGACTCTCTTTAATCTAACATATCTACAGGATTCCAATTAACTTCTGCATAGCCTTGGGGTTGCACATTATCTGGTGGTTGTTGTTGAACAGTAACTGGATAAAAGTTGGTGTTCTAATAACCTTAGGCCATTCCTCTCCAGTTTCACAATGCAATGATGTGGAAAATTCTGCTCTAATTTCTCTGTCTGTGTTCATGCATTTTTGTTTTTTTTTCATTAGTATATCTTTCCAAGGCCTGCATCCTGATAATTTACTTGTCATATTTAGCATGGAGAAGTTCAGACAGCTGATTCAGCAGAGCTGGTAGTTGAGAGCTACAGTGAGAAATTGAAAGCTCCAGAGGGCAAATGTAGCAAAGCTAGCTGGTGTGACCCTTCTTTCCATGTGGTTCTATCATCCATTGGAGCTCCAATTGTTGTCCTATTTTTAAATTGTCTGCCTTTTAACTTATGGCTATCCTAGTCAGCAACTGTAACTCTATTGCTACCAGTATCAGCTAGGCCACAAAAGCCACAGCCTGAAGAAATATTGTTCCCTCAGGCACAGACTCTTTCTAAACTACTAAGAGAATTTATCTAAATCTCTTTCCTGCTAAGGAAGTCAAGATTCAAAGTTTGAGGTAGAATCTTGCTTCCCAGAGAGTCTGAGTAGCTAGCAGTTCACCTAGCTCCCTCCTCACATCTCCCAAGAAGCCCTCATGTTTTCCTACTCCTTATAAACCCTTCTCCACCTGGCTCCTCCCTAATACTTCCTGTCAGCTAGGTGCTGACTCATCCTCAGGACCACAGGTGAATTTTAATGAAACATATCTTTGCATCGTTACACAAATGTTCCAGAGCATAAACAAAAGTAACCCACCTTAAAATAATATTCTTCAACAATTTGACTTTGTGAACCTGGAGGAACTCAAATTGTAGGAAAACATTACAAAGTAATCAATATATAAATCTTTCCACGTTGATTACATTGGTTGAGGGCTGAAAGCTCTAGGACTCAGGCAGGAAATAATTAAACTCGGAGATGAAATCAACAAAGTAGAAACAAAGACCAATACTAAGAATCAATGAAACAAAGTGTTGGTTCTCTGACAAAACCAACAAAACAGACAAACCTTATCCAAGCTAATCAACAGGAAGAGAGAGAACATCTAAATTATCAAAATCAGAAATGGAAAGTGGGAGATAAAAACAGATGCTGAGAAAATGCAGAAAATCATTAGGTCATACTTTAAAAACCTGTACTTTACAAAATGGTAAAATATAATATCAATGGATGGTTTTCTTGAAAGGTAACACATACCAAAATTAAATCAAGTCCAGAAAAACAATTTAAATACACATACAAACCCCAAGGAAATAGAAGCAGTCATTAAAAATCTCCCAACCCTCAAAAGCTCAGGACCAGATCGTTTCAGTGTAGAATTCTATCAGAATTTCAAAGAAGAGCTAATAACAATACTCCTCAAATTGTTTGCTCCACAAAAAGAAACAGAAGACACATTGCCAAATTCTTTTTATGAGAGTAAGTTACACTGATACTGAAACCATACAAAACCATAATAAAAATAATTTTTGACCAAATTTCCTCATGAACATTGATGCAAAAATACTCAGTAAAATACTGGCAAATCAAATCTAAGTACACATAAAAAATAATCCACCATGATCTGGTAGACTTCATACCAGTGATTCAGGGATGGTTCAACATATGAAAATCTGTCATGTTGTCAGGGTCTCTGTCCTGCCCAGTTCCCACAATTATTAAGTCCCAAAGAAATCACATAGAGGTCTACATTAGTTATAAACTAATTGGCCCATTAGCTCAGGCTTCTTATTAACTCTTATAACTTATATAACCCATTATTATCCCAGTATTCTTGTCTATGGTAGCCACGTGGCTTGGTACCTTTTATACGAGGGCAGTCACATCTGTCTTCTTCTGTGGTCTGGTCAGGACTGCAAAGGAATAGGCTTCCTCCTTCCCAGAATGCTCCTGTTCTCATTGACCTGCCTCTACTTCCTGTCTGGGTGTCCTGCCTATACTTCCTGCCTGGCTACTGGCCAATCAGCATTTATTTAAAATATAATTGACAGAATATAGACCATTCTCCCACACCACTGTCAAATATAATGTACCACATAAACAAAGTGTAAGAAAAAAAACACATGATTATCTTATTAGATGCTAAAAGAGCCTCTAAGAAAATCCAACACCCCTTCATGATAAAGGTCTTAGAGATATTAGCAATACAAGGAACATATCTAAACATAATAAAAGTAATGCAGAAAACCACAGCCAACATCAAATTAAATGGAGAGAAACTCAAAGAAATTCCACTAAAATCAGGGATAAAACAAGGCTGTCCTCTCTTAGCTATTCTATATAGTACCTGAAGTTCTAGCTAGAGCAATAAGACAACAAAGGAAGATCAAGGTTATACAAATTGGAAAAGAAAGAAGTCAAACTCTTACTATTTGCACACGATGCAATGATATACATAAGTGATCCCAAAATTACTCCCAGGGAATGTGTACAGCTGATAAACACCTTCAGTAATGGGACAGAACACAAGAGTAACTGAAAAATCAGTAGCCCTGCTATATACAAATGATAAATGGACTGAGAAAGAAATAACACCCTTTACAGTAGCCACAAATAATATAAATATCTTGTAGTAACTGTAGTCAAACAAGTGAAAGACCTGTATGACAAGACCTGTCATGTTTGAAGAAAGAAGGTGGAGAAGATATCAGAAAATGGAAAGATCTCCCATGCTCTTGTATAGGTAGGATCAACATAGCAAAAATGGCAATCTTACCAAAAGCAATCTACAGATTCAATGCAATCCTCATCAAACTCCCAACACAATTCTTCACATATTTTGAAAGAACAATACTCAACTTTATGTGGAAAAACAAAACATCTAGGATAACTAAACCAATCCTGTACAATAAATGTACTTCTAGAGGTATCACAATCTCTGACTTCAAGTCCTACTCTAGAGCTACAGTAATGAAAACAGTTTTGTATTGGCATAAAAACAGACATGTGGATCAATGGAATTGAACTGAAGACTCTGACATAAACCCATACACCTATGAACACCTGATTTTCAAAAAGAAATCCAAAATTATCGTATGGAAAAATACAAAGCACAAATGGTGCTGGCATAATTGAATGTCAACATGTAGAAGAACACAAATAGGCCCATATCTATCCTCATGCACAAAACCCAAGTCCAAGTGAATCAAAGACCTCAATATAAATCCAGTTCCACTGAACCTGACAGAAGAGAAAGTGAGAAGTCGCCTTGAGCATATTGGCACAGGAGACTACTTCTTGAATATAACATCAGTAGCACAGACTTTGAGAGCAACAGTAATAAATGGGACCTCTTGAAACTGAAAAGCTTCTGTAAGTCAAAGGACAGGGTAAATAAGAAAAAATGATAGTCTGCACAATGGGAAAAGATCTTCACAATCCTCACATTAGACAGAGGACTGATCTCCAAAATACAGAAAGAACTCAAGAAACCAGATATCAAAACAACAAATAATCCAATTAAAAAACGGGGTACAGACCTAAACAGAGAATTCTCAACAAAAGAATCTAATGGTTGAAATACACTTAAAAATTGTTCAACAGCCTTAGTCTTCAGGGAAATGCAAATCAAAACAACTCTGAGATACCAACTAAGTTCGATGACTAAGTTAAAAAATACTGCTGACAGCTTATGTTGAAGAGTGTGGGAGTCAAAACCAGTTAAAGTCACTTTGGAGAGCAATATGGCAGTTCCCCAGAAAGGTGGGAATAAATCTACCTCAAGATCCAGCGATAGCAATCTTGGGCATATACCTAAAGGACACTTGCTTAGCTATGTTCACAGCAGTACTATTCATAATAGCCAGAACCTGGAAACAACCTAGATGCCCCTCAACTGTAGAATGGATAAGGAAAATGTGGTAATATACACAATGGAGTGTTACCCATCTGTAAAATGACAACATGAAATTTGCAGGCAAGTGGATGGAACTTGAAAAAATCATTTTGATTGAGGTGTCCCAGACCCAGTAAGACAAACATGTTATGTACTCACTTATAAGTGGGTATTAGGAGGAAAGGACAGGATAACCAACCTACATTCCGTAGCCCCAGAGAAGCTAGAAAACAAGAGGGCCCAAAGTGAGATGAAAGATTTTCCCAGAAAAGGAAAAATAGAAGAGATTTCTTGGGTAAATGGGGGTAGGAGAAAGGGCATGGAAACTCAAGGGGATGGGTTGGGATGGGTGGGCACAGGTGGCAGTTTGGGTGCAAAAGGAGGGGGAGAGTATCTTGATGGGGGAAATTTTGGGGTTACAGAGAAAACTGGTGCAGGGGAAACTCCCAGGAATCTACAAGGATGACCCCATCCCACTGCTAGCACTAGTGGAGTGGATTTCTGAATTGACCATCTACTTTAATCAGATTTGTGACTTCCCTAATTTCATCATCGAGCCTTTACCCAGTAACTGATGAAGGTGGATGCAGAGATCCACAGCCAAGCACTGGACTGAGCTCCAGGAGTCCTCCTGAATAAAGGGAGAAGAGATTAGAAGAGGCAGGGGGTCAATATCATGATGAAGGAACCCACAGAGACAGCTGACCTGAGCTTGTGGGAGAACAGGGACTCTGGACCAACAGCTAGGGAGCCCACATGGGACAGACCTAGGCCCTCTGCATGTGGGTGACAGGTGTGCAGCTTGGTCTGTTAGTAAGGCTTCTAGCAATGAGATCAGGACCTGTACCTAGTGCTTAGTTGGGTTTTGGGAACCTGTTCCCATGCTGGATTAACTCACCCAGTCTTTATGCAGGGGAGGAGCTTGGTCCTACCTCGACTTGATGTGCCATGTTTTGTTAAGCCCATGGGAGGCCTGCCCCTTTCTAATTGGAAAAGTAGTGGATGGGGAGGGGGTAGATGGGAAGAAGTGGGGAGGAAATGGGAGGAGAGAGGGAGTGGAAACTGTGGTCAGTATATAAAATAAATGAAAAAATGTTGATAAAACAAAATTATAAAGAAATAGGTAGTTTTGAATCAGGTGCAGGCCCTCTGCAAAAACTGAAAGTACTTTTAACTTCTAAGTCATTTCTCCAGCCTCTGTGCTTTCTTTAAACAATTTTTCATTTCTTTGTGAAGGGCTCTTTAGGCCCAATCAAGACAAACATAAATGTGTAGGCCTTTCCCTTCCCCTAATCCCTCTTCTTTGCTGAAAACAATTAGATTACATACTTAAAGCTAGTCACCCAGAACTATTCCTATATTCGACCACTTCTCCCCCTGAGGCTGACTACCAAGTTTCAGCTATCAAAGAATTGAAGTTTAGAAATCAAAGAGGCCCCCATTTGACTACTCAAATTAATTTTTCCCATCAAAATTAAACATCTTATCCTAACACAGGGTTTGTTTCCCCTTTTACCTTTAGAAACTGCTGTTTGCTTATAGGCCACATCACCTTTTCTATCCAGAAGCAGTTCTTTGTCCCTCTGAGATAAATATCCCATCACCCTCTCCCTTTCTCCCCCATCTTCTATTCCCATCTATCTCTTATTCTCTACCCTGTTCCTGTGGGGCACATAAGTCTCTTTGTACTGAGAACTTGTTCTTGGGGTGTCTGTTCCTTTCAATGTGTGCACATGTGCCATGCATTCCATAGCAAACATCCAGTGTGTGTGTGTATGCCATGTTTTCAATGGTAAACATATCCAATATGTGCATATGTGCCATGTTTTAAATGGTAAACATAGCCAATGTGTGCATGTGTGCCATGTGCTCAATGGCAGACATATCATGAGATCAAAAGACAACTTGAAGGAGTCTGTTGTCTGTGTTCTTCTCATGCCTTATGGGTTATGGGTTCTGGGGATTAAATATAGGACATCAAGCTTGGTGGCAATCAAGTACCTATAAAGACATCTCACTCTCCTTTATGTATTCCTTTTTAAAATAATTTATTAATTTGTGGTAGGAGGGGGCATATATGGTGGTCAAAAAATCTGTTTCAGTTGTTTGTTTTCTTCCACTGTGTGGGTCTCAGAGACTGAAATCAGACTTAGAAACATCAGCCCTTACCCATTGCTAATCTTTGTGCTTCTCAGAGTGTCAGCTCTATGTAGCTGAACTAGTGTTTGGCTTTAAACCTTACCTAAAAATACAAAAAGAATAGATGGCAGTATGTGACATGCAAGAATTAAAGGAAGATATCTGAGCATGATGGCACTTGTCTCTAAACCTAGCATTCAGGAAGCAGAGGCAGATGGATCTTTGTGAGTTCACAGACTGGTTGGTCTACATAGAGATTTCCAGAACATCAAGGGTTGTGGAGAGAGACTATTGGGAGATTTTGGAGGCTGTGGACCCCAAAACCCTGAATTCCCTGTGAGTGGCTTGTTTTTCCTATGCTTGCAGATGCTCTGAGAAAAACAGCTTGTTTTCCTCTGCTCTGAGCAGGCTGCAGCTGCTCTGAGCACAAGACCCTGATGGCAAACTGGTATATCCCAAGAGCTGGGGCATGGCCAGGGCACTATATAAGCTTTCCCTGAGTGTCGGGGAATTAGGTCGGTACGATGAATAACCAAGCCAGCTCAAGAAGAACAGGTATTTTTTAATGGTTAAAAAGGAAAAACTCATGTTACAAGAGTGAAAGGTCCGATGTCCTATCTGTCCAACAGACACCATGTGGAGAGAGCGGGCACCTGTGAACAACTGGTTTTGCTACCTGGACCCCAGGTAGCCACACTCTAACTAGATGTGATTGGTTGATAGTTTCTCCATCACCTGAGCACTATAAAATTGGCATTGGCATTCTTGTATCAAGGATGACCCGTATCCGTGTCTCTGTCTGTCTGTGTTTGTCTGTATATTTTTAAGTCTCCAGCCCAGTTCCCGACTAGTGCACCAATCTGTAGTGGCACAGGAGCTACAGGCGTAGGACCATATAGCACATAGTACAGACACCAGGTTCAAACAAGAGACAATCTCAGAAAAAGAAAAGAAGTCAAGAAGATGCACTATTGCTTTCATTTGCAACAGTATACATTATCAAAATTATCATGATGTTTGAGATTTTAAAAGAACAGTCTTTTACTGATGGAAGGCTTCTAGAAGTATTATTTTCAAACCAGTGAAATGGGTTAGGGGGAAAAGGTGGTTGTTGCACTGACAAGTTGTGTTTGATGCCTGGAACCAACAAAACTGGTTTTTTGAGACAGGGTTTCTCTGTAGCATTGGAGCCTGTCCTGGAACTAGCTCTTGTAGACCAAGCTGGCCTCATACTCACAATGATCCTCCTGCCTCTGCCTCCCAAGTGCTCGGATTAAAGGCGTGCACCACCAATGTCCGGCTCTGACAAAACTCTTGAAAGAACTCCACAAAGTTGTCTTCCAGGCTTTACAAGAACACATTACACAATATTCACTCACTAATAGTAACAGCAATACACACAATAGTTTTTTTTAAAGATTTATTTATAGTGTATACAGTATTCTGCCTGCATGCATGCCTGCAGGCCAGAAGAGGGCACTGGATTTCATTACAGGGGGTTGTGAGCTACCATGTGGCTGCTGGGAATTGAATTCTAGAAGACCAGGCAGTGCTCTTAACCACTGAGCCATTTCTCCAGCCCCAACAATACATGCAATAGTTTTTAAAAAGAAATTTTATTTAGTTAGGACAGTTCAAAGAAATTCCACTAGAGAATAGTACTTCCATATGAAATGCCCAAATGAAATATGTCACACAGAACGTCAAATAATCTCAAGTGTCTTTAACACACAGATTTTTTTGCTGTTTTGAAACTTTTTTATTAATTGATTTTTATTGAGCTCTACATTTTTCTGTTCCCCTCCCTGCCTCTCCCCTCCACTTCAACCCTCTCCCAAGGTCCCCAGGCTCCCAATTTACTCATGAAGTCCCCTCTTTTTCTACTACCCATGTAGATTAGCTCTATATATGTCTCTCTTAGGGTACTCATTGTTGTCTAGGTTCTCTGAGATTATGAGTTGTGGGCTGGCTTACTTTGTGTTATGTTTAAAATCCACTTATGAGTGAGTAGATGTGATAATTGTCTTTCTGGGTCTGGGTTACCACACTCAAAATGATGTTTTCTAGCTCCATCTATTTTCCTGCAAAATTCAAGATGTCATTATTTTTTTCTGCTGTGTAGTACTCCATTGTGTAAATGTATCATATTTTCCTTATCCATTCTTTGGTTGGGGGCATTTAAGGTTGTTTCTAGGTTCTGGCTATGGCAAACAATGCTGCTATGGACATAATTGAACAAATGTCTTTGTGTCACAATTAAGCATCATTTGGATATATATCTAAAAGTGGTATTGCTGGGTCTTGAGGAAAGTCGTGTCCTAATTTTCTGAGAAATCACCACACTGACAGCCAAAGGGACTGTACCAGCTTGCATTCCCACCAGCAATGCAGGAGTGTTTTCTTTAACACACAACCCCTCCAGCATAAGCTGTCATCAGTGTTTTTGATCTTGACCATTCTTACAGGTGTAAGATGAAATCTTAGAGTTGTTTTGATTTGCTTTTCTCTGATGACTAAAAATGTTGATCATTTCCTTAAGTGTCTTTCAGCCATTTTAGATTCCTCTGTTGAGAGTTCTCTGTTTAGTCCGTACGCCTTTTTTATTGGATTATTTTTTCTTTTGATGACCAATTTCTTGAGTTCTTTGTATATTTTGGAGATCAGACCTCTGTCTGATGTGGCATTAGTGAAGACCTTTTCCATTCTGTAGGCTGTCATTTTGTCTTGTTGACCATATCCTTTGCTTTACAGAAGCCTTTCAGTTTCAGGAGGTCCCATTTATTAATTGTTTCTCTCAGTGCCTGTGCTACTGGGGTTCTATTTAAGACATGGTCTCCTGTGCTAATGTGTTCAAGTGTACATCTTGCTTTCTCTTCCTTTTTCATGTTTTTTTTTGTTTTTTATTGATTTTTATTGAGTTCTACATTTTTCTCTGCTCCCCTCTCTGCCTTTTCCCTCCCCTCCAGCCCTCTCCCAAGGTCCCCATGTTCCCAATTTACTCAGGAGATTGTATCATTTTCTACTACACATGTAGATCTAATCTACATGTGTCTCTCTTAGGGTCCTCATTGTTTTCTAGGTTCTCTGGGATTGTGATTTATGGGCTTGTGTTCTTTGCCTTATGTTTTTAAACACTTGAGTACATGTGATAATTGTCTTTCTGGGTCTGGGTTACCTCACTCAAAATGATGTTTTCTAGCTCCATCCATTTGCCTGCAAAATTCAAGATGTCATTATTTTTTTCTGCTATAACACAAAATCTTAGGAGCTCTGTAATTGCTCATTGAATTGTCTACTTCATTGCATTTCTATCAAGCAGATTTTAAAATTTTACACAGGCTATCAATATACTTTACTCATAACTTCTTATATTACTCATTTAAAATTTTACTTTATTAAAAATTGGTGCCTGAACTGAGTGTGTTGGGGATACTTTCCAGAACTCAAGTACTGAAGAGACTAAGACATGAGAATCACAAGATCAAATTCAAACTGAGGTAAAATACTGTGATGCAGGGTAGAATTTCTGAACACACACACACACACACACACACACACACACACACACACACAGAGAGAGAGAGAGAGAGAGAGAGAGAGAGAGAGAGAGAGAGAGAGAGAGAGAGACCTGCCTTTAAAATACAGCCAGTGTTGCTTAAAATGCAATCAATCATGGGGCTGTGAAACTGGCTCAGCAGTTAGGAGTGGTAGTTGCTATTCCAGAGGATATTAGGTCAATTTCCAGCACTGTATCAGGCAGTGTACAACTCCCTGTGACTCCAGCTTCAGGGGATCTGATGACATCTTCTTGTCTCTGCTGACATAGGGAGATATACATATATACACATAAGTAAGTTAAAATTAAAAATATATAATTATGCAATACAGCACAACATGTTTACATCATCCAATTTTATACATAGCAGATAAAACAAGAGGCAAAAGAAACTACAGTAGGAAAAAAAGAACCTAAAAATACATTCCAGTAAAAAAAGATTTGCCAAAGCTACTGTAGAATTCACTAGCTGCTCCAAAATTGAAAACACAGACTACAATATAGAGATGTCTACTATCAGACCGGAGTGCACATGGTGAATTACTTACCTGCACAAATACATGAGGCAATGAAACAGTAAAGCAAAGCTTTCTTATTGAAGACAACTGTGTGTCTACAGTCTTTACAAACTGCTTCTATACATTGTTTTTCTCTTGTATGAGTTCTTTCCGATTCCTGGAGATTATGATAATTTGTAAAAGCTTTAGAATATATTGACATTCATAAGAGTTTTTCCTCAGTATGAGTTTTCCCCCCCACAACAAAAGACTGTATAGCATCTAAAGTCTTTACCACGTTGTTTGCATTCATAGGGTTTTAAAATCCAGTGTAAATTTTTTTTTTTATAACTGAAATGTTTTTGGATAAAAGCTTTCCCACTCTGTTTACATTCATAGGGCTTCCCTCCAGTGTGAGTTCTTTCACATTTTTGAAGGTAACTACTACATCTAAAGGCTATCCCACACTGTTTACATTGATAGGATTTTTCTCCAGTATGAATTCTTTCATGATTTTAACTTGACTATGCCACAGAAAGTTTTTATGTTAACATTCATAATTTTTTTCTTTTATGTGTTCTTTGTTGTAACTAAAGTGAAGCATGGCATCTAAAGGTTTTTTTACCACATTTATACACATACAATTTTTCTTCAGTATGAATTCTTTCATGTTTTTCAGATGAAAGCTTTATCACATTGTCTACACGCATAGTGTTTTTCCCCGTATGTATTCTTTTGTGTAATAGAAATGAAGAATGATATGTGAAGGCTTTACCACACTTACATTCATAAAGCTTTTCTCCAGTATGATTTATTTTCATGTAACTGAAGGGACGTGATTTGCTCAAAGGCCTTACCACTCTCTTCACATTCATAGGGGTTCTCTCCTATAGGAGTTATTTCATGTCTTTTAAGATAACTGTGAAGTGTAAAGATTTTTCCACACATTTTATATTTATACAGTTTCTCTCCAGTATGAGTCCTTTCATGTAACTGAAGATAACTGTGGTTTATGAAGGCTTTAAAACATTGTTTACAATCATAGGGTTTCTCTCCAGTATGAAATCTTTCATGCAATTTAAGATAGCTGTGACACCTAAAGACATTACCACACTGTTTACATTCATGGTGCTTTTCTCCAGTATGAATTTCATATAATCTAAGATAACTGTGATATCTAAAGACTTTGTCATATTATTTGCATTCATACAGTCTTTCTCCAGTATGAATTATTTCATGTTGTCAAAGGGTGATGAGGAATGCACCATAGGAAGGGGAATGTGAATCAAATAATCCCATACAAGCTCCGAATAGGGTATAAAAATGTGTTCTTTATTAAAGGGGAACTCACAGATCACAAGGAGGAAAAGGAACAAAATCCAACATCCAGGTATGGTGAGGAGGAAGAGAGAGAATGAGCAGGTGGACCTGCATGCCTTTTAGTACACAAGGACATGCCCAACGTAGTCACCTCCCCTTTTGTCTAAATAAGACAGTTCCAAACCCAATAAAAACTATATAAAATAAGAACAGAAATCAAGTATAAAAATTAGAATTATACTAGGTGATGGTGGTGTATGCCATTAATCCCAGCATTCAGGAAGCAGAGGCAGGCAGATCTCTATGAGTGCGAGGCCAACCTGGTCTACCAGAGCTAGTTTGAGGACAGGCTCCAAAAGCTACAGAGAAACCCTGTCCAGAAAAACCAAAAAACATATTAGAATTACAGCCAACATGAACAATATTAAGCAAGAAACATATGCTAAATATTTCAATAGTTATTCTATCCTAAGGAGTCTAAGTCTTGCATTAGGAATGGCTTGGCTAAGATATAAGAGGAAAGTAACTAAGACTATCTAGTTTTCAACCCCAATGAAGGCTGAGAAGAGAGATAATATTACTTGAATAGTCAGGAAGTGCAATCAAGCAGCTTCCAAAATATTTAGTAGATGATAGAGACAACTGGTTACCTGGGCAATAACCCAAAGTCTCATTTACAACATAGGAGCAATCAACTTTGGCTAAGGTCTAGAGTACCTGACAGACCATTTTCAGAGGCAGGAAAAATTTCAAAACCTTCTTACTCTGTCTTGTCAAGGTTTGGCAGTCTTTTTTCTTGTATCCTGTTTGTCTAGTCCAGACATTGTGCATTTTGTCAGTGGTTGAGGCATTAGCTGTTCTTTGCCCAAAGGCAAGTTTTGCCAAAAAGAAAATAAGCTCCAAGTGGAGTGAGTATTTTTAGTGCTCAACATTCTCCCAGGAATAGATCAGTGCTGTCAGGAGCAATTGTGTCTCACATCAACAGAATCCTAAGTTATTTAAATGCCATATTCTACGGTTCTTTGAAGTGGTTGAAGATTACCTATCTATGCTGACTACAATCTCTATGCATCTATAGAACCTGATTATTCTAACTATAAGTATAACAAACATGGATGACTATTGACCTATAATACTTAAAATACTTGTATAACTTAAGGACTAATACTTTCTATTAGAATATTAAACAATCTTTAAACAACTATGTAGCAAATGAGGACAATGACCTCAAAATATAAACAATGTATAAGTATCTTGATAAGAGGTAGAAATGTATAATGCAATATTATAAATATATCCTAAGATTGTAGCAATATACGAAATATCTTAAAGAGAGGTAGAAACAAGCATCTGAAAAATAACTTTGCATAGGTATACAAATATTGTAAACAGAGATAGGAGCATATTTAATACAACAAATATAGTTTGAATTTGTGTCAATATACAAGAATCTATACCAATGTAAATTGTCTATAAATAATAACTCATAAGTATTTATTCTATTACTCACTATTATTATTATTAGTGTGGGTAAGCTCACACTAATCTATTATCCCATTCAATTTCTTTTTTTGTCACATCCCCAGGCCTACAAATTTCCACCAAAACTCCCTGCCTTATACCAGTTATAATATACCCCTAATTGATGTCCCTATCCCTGAGGACAAACCTTGTTGGGAAAAGGGCCAATGTCTACTAGAATTACTTCCAGATATCATAGGGGTGATGTTCTTTCTATGGGAGTCTGTAAAACTAAAATAATGGTTAAGTTTAAAGATTATTGTCTGGTATAATTACAAATAGTCTCTGAGTTTTATATATATATATATATATATATATATATATATACATATTTCAGTTAGATAAGTTATTCTTCAAATCTTTCAGAGACCTTCAGAATATGGCATTTAAAATGTTTAAGAACTTAGGACTTTTCATGACAGTGAGACACATCTACTCCTGGCAGTGCCAATTACTTCCAAGAGGAATATGGGCATCAAAGAGGGTCCTCATGTAGTTTCATAGCCATTTGGGCAATAATCTTTTCTTGCCTGGACTGTTTGATGAACTGGACATGCAGGACCCACAGAGAAATGACTGCTGAACTTGCCTAAAGGTGAGACAATCCTTTGGGGTTCCTGCTTCATTAAAGAGTCTGCAGGACACAAAAGAAAGTGACTGACAAACAGTCCAAACAAGCAGAATTGTCTGCTTTGAAATTTCCTGCTACATTAAAAAGTCTTCTGGATACTATGGGCCTGGTGGCTGAAGATTTGATGCCCCAACAGTACAGAAGAACTGTTCAGCCAGTGAGATGTATCTGCCATTTCTAGAGTTTTGGAAGTTGCTGACAATGTAATACTAGTTTACTTAGGTATTATTATATTCTTCTAGAGTCTTTTATGGAGTTAAAGAATTTGTAGTTATAGTTATAGGTTTCCTTAGTTATTATAAAAGATAAAGTAGCTATAAATATTGTAACTGTAATTCTTGCTTGATACCTGTTTTCTTATATGTAATTTTACTATGTTAAAGTTAAAACCTTCTGTTTTTATTTAAACAGAAAAGGGGAGGTGATGTGGGATTCCTCCCTGTGTGTTGTGAATACCATTGGTTAATAAAGAAACTGGCTTGGCCTGCTAGAGTAGAACAGAGCTAGGTAAGGAAATCTAAACTGAATGCTGGAGAAGGAAGGCAGAGTCAGGGAGAAGCTATCAAGCCACCACCAGAGACAGAGACCAAACCTTGCCGGTAAGTCACAACCACATGGCAATACACAGATTAATGGAAATGGGTTAAATTAAGATGTAAAAGCTAGCCAATAAGAAGTTAGAACTAATAGGCCAAGCAGTGATTTAATTAATACAGTTTTTGTGTTGTTATTTTGGTTCTGGGCAGCTGGAAAAAACAAGTGGCTCTCCTTACAACAATTATAATAGGCAAAAAATGGTTTCATTTTCTTTTTTTTTTCCATGCGAATCACCAATTTTATTGCCAAGATAAGAGGTGACTCTCCATAAACTGACAATAAGGCCCCATTGCTGAAGACAACACCTGCACAATGCAGTGAACATGGAACATTCGATCTAGTGCCTACATAGAGTTCTCACCCCTACTTTTTGGCATTTTTGGTACAGGAATGTACTGTATACTACAAAAATAGAAAAGTAAGCACAAAGCAGACCACAAGTCCTTTGATCTACAACAGTGTCTTATCTCCAAGATATGCTAGGGCAATTGTGACATAATACTTGTGGAAGTAACCTACTAAAAGCTGATATGACTTAGGCCTGATCCTTGACAAGGAACCCATACCTGACACTTCTTGGGTGACAAAAACCATGAGACTAGGTATTTTATGGACCTACAGTAAAACCAAATGCTACTGGCTATAAAAACAAACAAACAAAAGCAACAAAAAGTAAACAGAGTAATAAAAATCTCTTAATGATATTATATTCCTAGATCAGTACCTTCTTTGTTCAATTATCATTGGAGAAACTTTGTGTAAGAGACATGGGGGTGGAAGGTTCACATTTGTGGATTACAACTAACTTAACACCAGCTCTAGAGAGACCCACCACCTGTGGTTTCCATGGACACCTATCTCATATATGCATATATCCTGACACAAACACGTGCTTACACATCTAATTAAATTAAAATTAAATTTTAAAAAGAATAATGTAATTACTATCACACCCAACATATCCACTTCCTTTAAGATTCTGTTCCTCACACAAACTCTTGAATACCATTGCACCGAAGCAAGATAGGAATAGTATGCAATATCATGAGTGATGGTCACCTATGACCATACTTCTACCTTGAAGAGGTTCTGCTCAAATCTGATTCTTTCTGAAGCCTTACTTTTCATCTTTTCTAATTAATATTTTCATTTTCATCTCATAACTTTTTTTAATATTCTTCCATTTTACATCCAAAAAACTACACTTCCTCCCCTTCTCCCAGTCCCCTCCCGCTCCCCCACCAACCCTCCTCCCTCCCACTGCCTCCCAAAGAAGGGGCAGGGTACCCTGCCCTGTGGGAAGCCCAAGGCCCTCCCCCCTCCATCCCGGCCTAGGAAGCCGGCCTCCACATAGACTACATTCCCAAAAGCCAAGACATGCAGAAGAGACAGATCCCAGTGCCACCACCATTAGCCTCTCAGTCAGCTCTCTTTGACAGCCACACTCAGAGATTCCAGCTTGATGATATACTCATTCAATCCTGTTCCAGCTAGATTTGGTGAGCTCCCATTAGATCAAGCACACTGTCTCAGTTGGTGGACCAGCCCCTCCCATTTCCGGCCTCCTTGCTCATCTTCTCCCACCTTCTGCTCCTCGACTGGACCCTGGGAGCTCAGTCCATTGCTCTGATGTGAATATGGGTTTCTGTCTCTATCTCCATCCATCGGATGAAATTTCTATGGTGATGATCAAGATATTCATCAGTGTGACTATGGGACAAGGCTAGATCAGGCACCCTCTCCTCTGCTGCCCAAGCACCCAGTTGGGGACATCCCCGTGGACACCTGTGATCCCCTCTAGAGCCAAGACTCTTGCCAATCCTAAAATGACTCCCTTAATGTAAACATCTTATTCCCTTCTCCAATATCAACCCTTCTTCCATCTCCACCCTCCCACTCTCCCAAACAATTCCCAGTCCATCCCCTCTCCCTTCTCCCTCCCCCTCTTCCTCTCATTCACCCCCAACCCTACCTATACCCCTATTCCCATTCTCGCGCCTCCACCTTTTGACCAGCAATCTTGTTTGCTTCCAATTTCCAGGAGGATCTATATATGTTTTTCTTTGGGTTCACCTTGCTATTTGGCTTCTCTAGGCTTGTGAGCTATAAGCTTAATGTTCTTTGTTTATGGCTACGATCCACTAATGAGTGAGTACATACCATAATCATCTTTTTGGGTTTGGGATATCTCACTAAGGATAGTGTTTTCTATTTCCATTCATTTGCATGCAAATTTAAGGATGTCATTGATTTTTACTGCTGAGTAGTATTCGAATGTGTATATATTCCACATCTCTTGATCCATTCTTCCATTGATGGGCACCTAGATTGTTTCCAGTTTCTGGCTATTACAAACAATGCTGCTATGAACATAGTTGCACAAATGCTTTTGTAGTATGATTGGGCATCTCTTGGGTATATTTCCAAGAGTGGTATTGCTGGATCCTGAGGTAGGTTGATTCCCAATTTCCTGAGAAACCACCACACTGATTTCCAAAGTGGTTGCACAAGTTTGCATTCCCACCAGCAATGGATGAGTGTTCCCCTTACTCCACATCCTCTCCA